>CM076580.1:1433057543-1433247317 GCA_034641835.2 Pinus albicaulis
AATAAGAGGCATGTGTCACAAGGTGTGAGTTAATGATAATATTAAACATAGATACAAACCAGGTGAATTGTTTTTACATGTGACAAATTGATAAAGATAATTTAGATAGAGCCTAAAAGACCTAAGTTAAGGTGTGGTGAATGATACAAAAAATAAAAATAATGAATAACCTATAAGGGAATGACCATGTGCAACTACGCCCCAACCATCCCAAGGATGCACCAAGGAGCACTTATAGAATATATATTGGTGAGTATAAAAGACAATAGATTTAATGAGTTTTCTATTCGGATCGAGCTACTATGAGAAGATACGAAATTATTTATATCATATGGAATAAATAAGAACTAGAATAATTATAAATGTGGATATTCATATGGAAGAAAAAAAAGGGATAAGTGGAGGGATGTGACAAGTGATATCAGAGCCCTCATTCAATAATGGACCTAAACTGAGCCAGCACAGTTATAGAAAAAATAGAAATAAATTTTATTTTTTTATTAGTAGAATATAAATATTGATAAAAAAATGGTTTTTTCTAATATAAGGTAGCTAGGTATAACAAATTGCTACAAATTGGCATATAAATCACCTCCAATCATGTCTGGTGGGGAGGAATTGTATGTGCAGTTGAGAGGGGGAGGCACTACCTCTAATGCCAACTCTCAAACTTTACAAGTTATAAGGAACTTCCAACAAGAATTGGCAGAACCCAGGAGCAACAATGAATGGTTGTTGAAGGAAAATGAGGAATAGGAACAAATGATAAGCAAATTAAGAGAACAATCTAGCCATAAAAGATTTGAACCAAAAGAGCTAAAATGGAAGGAGGCAGAAACGATGTCAGAAAATTTCAAAGTGTTGAAGAATAAGATAAGATAGATTCTAAATCACATAAAAATAAGAATAAAAGGGGAATTGTAGGGGGGTTATAGAAACCAAAACCCCCTACACTTGATGGGGAAAGGGAGGAATATGCAAAAACATGGCTTCTGAACATGGTTAAATACTTTTAGGTGTATGAATATGAAATTAATTTGAAAGCTTGGTTGGTTATTTATCAATTGAAGGGTAAATTCACTCTATGGTGGGAAGAAAAAAATTATACATTTGTTGGATGAGAAGAAAGTTTCACGAGAGGAATTCCAGAAGAAATTTAAATCTCGGTATTTGAGTGAAAAGTATTATGATGACCATGCTAAGGAATTCCATGAACTATGGCTAGCACATATTACCATGGATGAGTTTGTAATGAAATTTATAAAATTATTTTGTTATGTGCCTTATATAGGAGAAGAAAAAGCTAAAGTTCAAATATTTTTGAATTTTTTACTGGTAGCATATAAGGAAAGGATTGAATTCAAAAATCTGAGAACTATGAATGAAGCAGTCAGGAAATTTAGACTATGTTACCATTAATTCAAAAGTCGGAATGAAGGATCCAAACCATGGCCGAATAAGGATAAAAAAAAACCCGTGATGAATTCAATAAGAAAAAAGCATGCATACCTGAAAAGTTTTGGGAAATATCACCAAATAAATAAATTTAACCAGGGAAAGATAAATCAACTATCTCAATCACACATGGGGTGAAAGTCCATGGGATTGAACAATAAAAAGGGTGTAGGAGGTAAATAAATATGGCCACTAAAATGTTGGGGTTGTGGAAAACCACATCCATTAAGGGATTTCCCACATAATCCCTGATAAATTCATAACATTCAAGTTGTACAAAAAGAAACTATTGTGAATGATGTGGCTAGAAATATTCTGAGGATTGGTGCGACATTATAGGACTGACAAGTTGAACATCAATCTACCATGATTGAGATTGAAGGTACTATCCAAAACCAATATGTGCCTATTTTAATTTTTCATGTGCCAAGTTTGAGCTATATTAGTCCTCATATTGTGGAGAAATGTAAATTACAGTTAGAAAATTTTCATAATGCTTCGCTAGTATAGCTAGTCACTAGTACCAAGCAAAAAGTAACACATCATTTAAGACAATGTATTGTGAATTTGAATGGGTATTCCACAGAATTAAAACTGAATATCCTCCCTTTGGGATCCTATGATATATTGATTAGTATGTGTAGAAATTATACAACAAGCATGTATATCATGGATTCAATCCGATATAAAAATGTACTAAAGTTAAATACTGAATTTCTTCTACAAATATGTCATGGAATTAAAAACACAATAGTCAATCACATTGTTAGCACCCCATGATTTGGCAGATTGGCAAGACCAAATGTACAAGGGTAACATTAGACCAGTATTTGGAGTCCTACGACCTAGCCTTCTTGGACTCAAAGAGGGCTCTCTCTATTTTGTGCAAAGGATGTGAACTTGTTTGCTTTTAGGGTTGTATTTTAGGCTAGTTGTTAAGTTTAGCGTTTGTTTGTTTGTCTGGTTTGGGTAGATGATCAATTAGAATAGATGGAGCAAGAGATCTTAAGTCATTGGGCTATGGATTCTACAAAAGGTCATGGAAATTTCAATAATGAATCAGGGTGCATCACAAGGAAAATCTAACATGGTCAAATGGATCTTGAAGGTTTCTGTCAGGTGAAATGGACATCAAGTTTGTGAACATAGTAGGTGCAAAAGAGAAGTTAAGAATCATTGATCAAGTACCTTTAAAAAATAAGGGTCTTTAACAATGCCCAACATAAATAATTAATCATAAGACAGGTCAAACTAATAACTCTTTGATTAAACTCAAGCAAATAAGTATTTTAGATAAAAAATCCAGTGAATTATAGAAGGAAAGAAACTTGTATAACTTCTAGTGATTTCACCTTCAAGATTAGAAAACATTTAATATAGAGATATAACATAGATCAAAGAAGAGGGAACTCCTATACATCATTGATTAGAGGTATAAAGATCTTCAAGGAAACCTTTCAAGAATGGACAGAGTGCATGATCAGAACATAAACCTCTTTGGCTAAACCTAATCAGTGATACTTCAAAGGAAGATCTGAAGAAAAATGTTTAAGTAACATCAAACAAGCAGGGTTAACCATAAAACATATTTGATATCTATTGTATTGCATCATTCATAAGATAAAAAATCATAAGTGGGTCTAGATAGCAACCAAGAATTCTCTAAACTGACCTACCAGAGGAAAACATAGAGGCAATAGGGACAAGCAGAGCTAAGGTGCTTCTAAACAACATTTCTTAGCCTAAAAAATTTGTCCTACTGCAACATAGAAATATGAAACATAATGATAACAGAGGAAAAAATGAACTAAATAGGAACACATCACCATTAAATATGGTCAAGGGTACTACAAGCAAGCCTTCTCCAATGCCAAACAAGCCAAGCCGTCCACAAACACCAAAAACCAATTTATCTTCAATCTCCAAAACTATGTATTACTCACAAGAGTCATCAAATACCAACCTCCTACAATGAGGCCCTCATGCTCTATTTATCTAAAAAAGGAGGGAAAAAACCCTAACTAGGGTTTGAAAATGTCATAAATACCCATAAATATCATTTATGTCTGAGAGACCATGCAAGGCCCAAGACATAAAATATCTAATGAAATAAAAGAAAAAATAACTTCTAACACCTAAATTTGGAGCGATTTTCCCCAAAAAACACTAAAATATATTTTTTCCATAAATGAGTGTCCTTTTTTGACTTTTGCACGAAAGGGCACAGCAGTGAGGTCTAAAGGTACAGTGCTTGTATAGGAAAATTGGGTCCTCTTGTAGAAAATTTTTGAAGGCCTTCCCGATGTCGGAATTGGCTCCGTAATGGTGTGTTGGAAGGAATTTTGAGTATAATTTCCAAAAATTCCCCTAGGCTTCTGATTGGGCTCCATTACCATGTTCAAAAAGTAAATCACCCAAGGCTTCTCAAGGTGCAACGCCAGCCCTGAAAACATGGCAGAAAGGTGAAAATTGGCATGTTTTTGGGCCTTTTGAGGGACCAAAACTACTCCAAATGATCTGAAATTTGGTGTGCATCATGACCTTAACCTAAGGATTCCATAAATGTGAGCCATTACTAAATTTGATGCTTGTGGGAAAATCGTAGCGCCAATATTGTTGCACCCTCGACCCTTAATATCAGTCAAAAAACCAAAAATGTCAAAAACTTGCCAAAATTTGCAATTACCTTCCTCATGGGGTTTCAGAGGCTTGCAGAGAAGATTCAGAAAGAATTTGAAGGTTTTATTGGTATTTTTCCTCCTTTAGTGCTTGAATTTCTTCAAGGGCTCCTTTGAGCTTCGCCCTTGCAATTTGATTTTTAAATGCATAGTGCTTGGCCATCTCTTTCTGCAGGCCAAGGTCTCTTTGTGTCTTCTTCAGCTTCTTGTGTTCATCCTTATAATACTTAATGATATAATATTCCATTCCAATATTTATTTGTATATCCCTAATCTCTGCATCTTTTCTCTGGAGCAGTATGCTAGTGACCCTCTCCTCATCTTCATTTTCATTGTCAATGTTAATGAGTTGGTGCTCTTGTTTAGTTTGATGCTTGCCTTTATTATTTCCAACAATGAAATTTTCCTTGCCTTTATCAAGCTTCTTTTTCGATGTGGAAGGCATGGCCCCTTGAATTTTAGAGGCAAAAAACACATGCCTACTCTCTCTTTGATAAGTCAAAGAAAAAGGTTTGATTGTGCTCATTTTGGTGTCCTCATTTTTGTTTCCATGTTGACTGTCATTATCACTGATATCCTTACTATCCTCATGGATTTTATGGCTATTGTCATTTGTATCCATGTATTCCTCTTCATTACCTTGAATTTTGATCACCTTATTATCTCCAATGTCAACCTCACTATGTGCCTCTTCACTGACTTCTGCACTATCATCATTACCATTGTCAGGAGCCTCATCAAACTCTGTTTCATTGTCTTTAGTGTTATCATCAGCTTCACTGACATTTTTGTCCTTGTTGTCACTGTTGTCATTACCATCATTATTTCTATCATTTACCATGTTTTCTTCTTCATCACTGTCCTCTTTATTTCCAACATCATCACTCCCCTTATCACTACTAGGAACCTCAATGTTTTTACTGTCATTGTTTCACTTAAATCATTTCTGTCTCTCTGTGACCTCTTCCATTTCTATCCATACTATATTCTGCCTCTTCATCTTCAACATCCTCATTTTCCTTATCATCATTGATTTCTTCCATGTTGATATCACTGCCCTCTGCCTCTTCATTTTCCTCCTCTTTACTGTCCTCTTCTTCATCATTTCTTGATTTATCATTTCCCTCTCCTTCACTCTCATTTGATGGTTCATATTCATTTTCCTCATTGTTTGATGCATTAGGAGAGGGTTAGGAAGGAGGATGGGATGATGAGGGAACATTTTACTGAGGACGGGGTTGTGGGTTTGTGAATACCTCGTGAGCAATTAACACGTCCCATGGTATGCCTTTTTGCTCCAACTGAGGTAGCACAACCTTCTTGATCAAAGAGTGATGAAATTTTTTTTGCATTTGCTCGGAATAATTCCTCTTTTGTACAATAGAGGACGTCTTGTTAATACTCCTGTATACAGGTTTAAGAAATGGCTCATTGTAGATTATATCTAAATTTTCTCTTTTGAACCATTTTTCACCAACACTAGGCATTCTAGTGGCAATAGAAATGGCAACTGATGACAGCTCAAAGTTTACCCCTGCAAGATTCACTTGTTTATCATGTAGGTTGAGGATAAATAACCTAGTGAGTTCAGGGTGAGTTTTCACTTGTTGGACTCTTTCACAAAAATGAAAACACCCCACAATTTGCAAACATGTGACAATCATAGGAGAGGCATTAAGGTCCATTGTGTCTTGGGGTTCAAACCTATTAACCTTCCCACATCTATGTTTCTGCCTCGTTGGCACTTGACCTTATTCACCACTAACATTTCCTCCTTCTCCTGAAATTTTGATTACTGCTGGTTTGAAACAAACCCTAGCTCTGCTTGTGAATCTGATATGAGAAGTGATGGAATGATGGTAATAAGGCAACTTTTTGCAAGTGAGTGAGAGGGATGAATGAGGTGTAAGTGTATGGAATAGAGACTTTAAGCTTTGATAGATGACCAAATTCAAATCACTATAACCATACTACTGTATCCCTATTCGACTAATATCTCCTTGTTTGCAGGTGATGGAGGTTTAAACGGGGCTTTTACTATGAATATTTAGGGTTTTCCCTTAGTGTTTGTTCAATTTCTCTTAACATCAAAACATCAAAAAGCTCTGGAGGGAAAATCATGACATCCACATACCAATTTAGAAATGATTTGAAGACCCTTTGATGGCAGTTTGGAGGTATTTTTGATGTTTTTGGGCATTTTCAGGTGCAGGAGGAGCTTTAGGTCTAAAGAACATCACCTAAATGCATATTCAGGCCAGTCAAGTCTGCCGAAAGCGCAGTGCTTGCAAGGCCCTATCGGGCTTCCTTGCCGAAAACATAGCGTCTGCAGGGGTGTTGGACCTGTAGGGTTTGTCGAAAATGCATCCTTTGAACACGCAACATAGTGGGTTGCCAGGTCTGTCAGGCTTCTTTGGCAAACGCGTAACGCGCCTCTAAATGCACATTGCGTGCCTTTGAACATACAATGTAGAGTAAATTAAAACAGAAAATTTGTCCCAATGCACAATGCCTGACCCTGAACATGCAGTGCCGACCTGAATGCGCAACGCTGGGTACACTCTCCCAAATTCAACCCGAAATTCATAATTTTCTCTCTTGGATTCTCTGATGATCTTTACAAGTGCATAATAAGTTATGAGGGTAAAAAAATATCCTTTATAGTCTAGGAAATTAAATCAAACTTTGAGAGCCCACTTTGCTAATGTTTTTACTCCTTTTCTTTTAATTGATATCCCTTTGACCTTTTTTGCTTCTAGGTGATAAGAAACACTGAAATGGCTTTTCCCTCTGCTCTTTGAGTCCTGACAAATTTACCTTTGACAATTTTGAGGAGGGCTATACATAGTGGTATTTTCAAGGCTCTATTTTTTCAATATAATTTGGAACTTTTCTTTCTTAAATTTTCTCAATAACAACCTTACAGTGTTTGTATGTATGTGTACTAAACATGGTGAGTTTGACTTCATCAATATTGGAGGCTTGATATGTCTGCTTTTGACACCTTCGAGACAATCACTCTTTTTCCACTACCATGGTTTTTAAACAATGCCTTTCACCTCCCTAGGCCACTTCTGATTTGCAGGTGCCTAAATTTATAATTTAAAACTTTTCTTACTATTACTCCTTACCTCCTTTCTCTGCAGATTTTTTTTGAGTCACAAGACTTACTTTCTTTGGCTTTTCTATGTCCTTGAACATTTTTCACTTAGCAGGTATTATTAAAACCCTAAAGTGGCTATTTTCTTTTTCTTTGAAGCTTGCTAACTTTATTTTTGAAAACTTGAGAAACTTACACAGTGGCAACATTTCCAAACTTCTTTTTTCCTTACCTTGAAACTCAAATCATCTTTTTCTTGGAAGGGGGCTGAAAATTTTGTCTTCACCTCCTTCACTGATCCTTGGGCATGGTAAACTTACCTTTGAAAAATTCTATGATGCCACACACAACAATCTCTTCAAACCTTCTTTCTGTTGTCATCATGGAGGCCTAACATCTTAATTTTACCTCTTTTGACTATCTTTCCAAAACCCTAGGTTTTTGGGCTGCTTGAGAATAATTATTGGTGTTGTCTTCTAAGTTCTCTATAGCTCTCTAAATTTTATTCATTTCTGTTCAGTTCACCTCACCTTTTTCCCTTTTTTTATCTATATAATTTCTAAATACTTCTCTTCATGCTTATTTTTCTTGCTCTGCCTCCTTCATAGGTTTTGCTGCATTGGATCCTTGCTTGGCACACTGCTGGCCCAATAAGGCTTAGAAACCCTGATTCTTCTTGAACACAAAATGCTCCCTTTATATTTGTTGTGAATTTATTCATTGAGGACCAAGACTCTTACCTTACCAATTTTTTTCTGCTAGTCATTGTAACACTACTGTAAAAATGTCAAAATGCATAGCCGCCTTTTGCAGAAGTTGAACTTGATAAGGTGGTCTTCTTAGGAGATTTTATGATATCTCTCGGAGAACCATGTGTTGAACTTGTCTTTCATTTGAACCAGCTTATAGTACAAGAAAAAAAGAGCTTGAAACACTAATGAAGACCCTACAACCTATGAAACCCTAATGCCCTAGTGGGAGGCTCCTTTGACTTGGTCTTTGAATGAAAGCTGGTTTGGGGTCTTCAAGTGTAGAAAACAGAGTTTTTAATAAATTGATGTATTGAAGATCCAAAATCCAGTGTACTTGGTTTATCTAAAGAGCCTATAGAGATAGTTTTGATACCATCAATGCTTGAGGAACTTGGTGAACATGGGAAGAAAGAGGTTGTTTGGTAATCCTAGATGGAAAGTGGAGGGGTGAGGCAAAGGAAAAACAGAGTGCCGAGGTTATGGGTGGGAAAATAGGATATAGATGAGTGGCATAAGCCCATGAGGGGTATTCTAAGAATGATAGGTTAACCATGGAATGGAAAAATAGTAGAATTAGTGAAAAATTTTGTATAAGGATAATGAAGGCAGTGAGATTTCTAGAACTCACAATATTCAGGAATCGTGTTTTTAGAATTTTAGGACAAATATTTAGTCATCAAAAAATAGCAAAAATTACTGATGACTAATAGTGGCTCCACTTGGGGAGGGAAACTCATTTTCAGGACGTGTCCAGAACTTCATATATCAAATCTCTGAGTTTTGAAAACTATTGCCTTATCCATTGGGTAGATCTCTCTTCCTTCATTTTGCTGATGTTTCATTGAAACTATGATCTTAAGAATCTGCAAGACCTGAATCTGCAAGACCTGCTTGCTTCAACCTCATTTCTACCTACCTATCATACCTTTTCTAACATTTTTTCTTCCTCTGGGTGCACTTAGACTGGAAAACCCCTGAAATTATTTTCTTTTGAAAGCAAAACCAAATATCTACTTGTACCCTTATCACTTCCGAGAGTTTAGCTTAGGCTAATGAAATATTTTATTCTCTACCTAGACTATTCATCTGTTAAGATTAAGCTGTTTGACAGACTTCATTCTCTAATCTACTGACATGAAATTGAAAACATGATTTAAATCGAGATTAAACAATCTGATTTACCATGGGATCTGGCATTGGGACAAGCTACACACAAACATTATTTTTGTACAAACAAAACTGGAAAACATGAGGGTTGTGATTTATCATTTGTTAGGCATCCCTATCTTTTCTCTCTGGTTCAGATTTGAGCATTTAGAACCAGCATCCTTTCTTCCTAACCTATTCCTACTGACAAGTCAAGCTTAAATGATTTGAAAAGTCTTCTTTCACTAACCTATTAGCAGAAATTCAAAACATTTTCAACCATGATTAGGCTAGATGACTGAACAAGACTCTTTTTCTTTAAGTAGTGGCATTTAGACTTGCTCACTTTTAGCAAATCTCTTTTTTTGGTATGGGGCTGTACCTCTTCTTTTCCTGCCCTCTTTTCTTCTTTTTTCTATTTTTGTGTTTTCATTTTTCGACAAAAAAATATGAAACTAAATATAGATGCTCATACTGTTGAGCTTATTGCATACCTACCTATCCTAATCTAACTTGGAAATTTCTGCTGTTATAAATGATACAATAGTTCCAGTGTAGCCAGTTAAGGAGCAACAAAAATATATAGACAACCTAACTGTTTGTTAGAGGGAACAACAATATACCTTGATTATGTGTCTTTACAACATAGGTTATCATATGTAGTGGTAACTTTGATTGTATTTGATTATTGTAAAGGATCCATGTCTGGAATCTTGAGCCAATCAATACCTTCATTTAATCTGCTACAGGATCAAAAAAAGCATGATATAAATTTTTTTCTTTCAAGCCTTTCATGACTGGTTGGTCACCTGTATCCCAAACATTAGCTTTGAAAACCTCATCTTCAATCTGGTTGTTGGAAGCACAATCATCTTCAGCCTACAAGTAAAAAGGTAGTATAATTTCCTCTTGCTTAGGGAAAGGGAGTTTTTCCAAAAATTCTTTAGGATCTCTGAAGTTGTATGACTGAATTTAAGAATTTAAAAGTTCAGTGTTGGTTTCATTTTTTTCAACCACTATCTCCAGAAAATTTTTCTTAACTTCAAAGTCAACTTTTCTTGACCACAAAATGATAAAGATAGTCTTTAGGATATCATCATCAAGCTGAAGTGCTACTAACTGATTTGAAGTTTCTCTATATAGAAGGTATGTCACAAAACTTGTCATTTTGTTCAATCAGTCTTTAAAAAAGGGTCACTGTATCTTTACACCAGTCTAGAGTCTTCTACCAGTGGAGTCTCCAGGTCTATTGAGAGTAGTGGAGTCACCAGGTGGAAGATTTCAAATTTGTTGTCCACCATCAACAATATTAGGATTGATTAATTAATTTCCAAGGGAGTCAGTGAGAACTAGTGGGATTAGTAGGCCTGATGGAGGCTAATGGAGTCACCAGGTGGATGTTTTTTACTGTTTTGAGGATATTTATTTGTGGTCCACCACCGACAATTTGAAAAAACCAATATAGATATGTTTTGGTGTTTTCTGAGTTCCTTTATGTATCCCTAATGTTTTAATGAGTGTCCTCTAGTTGAGTCATCATTTTGGTAGGATGGTGAAACAATTAAATTATACTCTTGGCTAACACTTGAGTTTTCTAAGTTTGATAAGGATTTGAGAGTTCCTAAGGGATACTTAGGATGTCACTGACTCAAAGGTCCCATCGTGATCGCCATTATGTTAGGGTGATGAGGTGGTGATGAATAATTTAATACTATTTGACAAGGGTTTCTGAAGTCCTAAGGAATACTTAGATTGCCACTGACTCAAAAGTTCCCACCGTGATCGCCATTATGTTAGCGCCCTGTGATTTGGCAGATTGGCAAGACCAAATGCACAAGAGTAACATCAGAACAGTATTTGGAGTCCTAGGACCTAGCCTTCCTAGACTCGGAGAGGGCTCTCTATTTTGTGCAAAGGATGTGAACTTGTTTTATTTTAAGGTTTGATTTTAGGCTATTTGTTAAGTTTAGGGTTTGTTTGTTTGTTTGGGTTGGGTATATGATCAAGTAGAATACATGGAGTAAGAGATATTCAAGCCATTGGGATATGGAGTTTAAAAAAGGTCATGTACATTTCAACAATGAACCAGGGTGCATCACAGGGAAAATCTAACATGGTCAAATGGATCTTCACGGTTTGTGTTAGATGAAATGGACATCTAGTTTGTGAACATAGTAGCTGCAAAAGGGCATTTAATAATCCTTGAACAAATACCTTTAAACAAGAAGGGTCTTTAATGATACTCAGCCGAAATAAATAATCATAAGATAGTGCAAACCAATAAATCTTTGATTAAACTCAAGCAAATAAGCGTTTGAGACAAAAATCCAGTGAACTATAGAAGGCAAGAAACTTGTATAACTTCTAGTGATTTCATCTTCAAGATTAGAAAACATTTAAGATAGACATATAACATAGATAAAATAAGAGAGAACTCCTAAAAATCATTGATCAAAGGTATAAAGACCTTCAAGTCAACCTTTCAATAATGGACAAAGGGCATGATTAGAACATAAACCTCTTTGGCTAAACCTAATCAGGATACTTCAAATAAAGATCTTAATAACAGTGTTTAAGTAACATCAAACAAGTAGGTATAACCATAAAACATATTTGATATCTACTGTATTGAATGATTCATAAGATAAAAAAGCATAAGTGGCTCTATAGAAAAATTAAGAATTCTCTAAACTAACCTAGCAAAGGAAAATATAGAGGAAATAGGGACAAAATTTCTTAGCCTAAAAATTTAGTCCTACTGCAACATAGAAATATGAAACATAATGATAACAGAGGAGAACATGGAATAAGTAGGAACACATCACCATTAACTATGCTCAGGGATCTCGCAAGCAAGCCTTCTCTAATGTCAAGCAAGCCAAGGCATCCACAAACAACAAAAACCAATTTCTCTTCAATCTCCAAAACTATGTTTTACTCACAAGAGTCATCAAATACCAACCTCCTACAATAAGGCCCTCATGCTCTATTTATCTAGAAAAGGAAGGAAAAAGCCCTAAATAGGGTTTGAAAATGTCATAAATACCCATAAATATCATTTATGTCTCAGAGACCATGCAAGGCCCAAGACATAGAATATCTAATGAAATAAATGCAAAAATAACTTCTAACACCTAACTTTGGAGTGATTTTCCTGAAAAAAAACTAAAATTTCCTTTTTCCATAAATGAGTTTCTTTTGTTGAACTTTTCACAAAAGAGCGCAACAGTGAGGTCTGAAGGTGCAACACTTGCACAGGAAAATGAGGTCCTCTTGCAACAAGGTTTTGAAGGCCTTCCCTATGTCGGAATTGGCTCAGGGATGGCTTGTTGGAAATCCTATTGACTTTGATTTCCAAAAATTCCCTTGGTTTTCTGATTGGGCTCCATTAACCTATCCAGAAATTAAATATCACAAGGTTTCTCAAGGCGCAGCGCTAGCCCTGAAAACATGGCAGAAAGGTGCAAATTGGCATGTTTTTAGGCCTTTTGAGAGACCATAACTACTCCAAATGCTCTAAAATTTGGTGTGCATGGAGCCCTTGCCCCAAGGATTTCAAAAATTTAAGCCATTCCTCAATTGGATGCAAGTGGGAAAATCTTAGCGCCAAGGGTTTTGCGCCTTCGGCCCTTAATATCAGTCAAAAAACTAAAAATGTCAAAAAATTGCCAAAATTTGCAATTACCTTCCTCAAGGGGTTTGGGAGGCCTGTAGAGAATCTTCAACAAGAATTCGAAGATTTTCTTGGCCTTTTTCCTCCTTCAGTGCTTGAATTTCGTCAAGGGCTCCTTTGAGCTTCTCCCTTGCAATTTGATTTTTCAATGCATAGTTATTAGCCATATTTTTCTATAGGCCAAGGTCTCTTTGTGTCTTCTTGAACTGCTTGTGTTCATCCTTATAATGATTAATGATATACCCTTCCATGCCAAGTTTCTTTTTATATCCCTAATCTTTGCATCTTTTCTCTGGAGCAGTATGCTAGTGACCCTCTCCTCATCTTCATTTTCACTGTCAATGTCAGTGAGTTGGTGCTCTTGTTTAGTTTGATGCTTGCCTTTCTTATCTCCAACAGTGACCTTTCCCTTGCATTTTTCAAACTTATTTTTTGATGTGGAATGCATGGCCCCTTGCCTTTTAGAGGAAGAAAACACATGCCTACTCCCTCTTTGATAAGTCAAAGAAAAAGGTTTGATTGTGCTCATTTTGGTGCCCTCATTTTTTCTACCATCTTGATTGTCATTATCACTGATATCCTTACTATCCTCATGGATTTTATGGATACTGTCATTTGTCTCCATGTCTTCCTCTTCATTACCTTGAATGTTGCTCACATTATTATCTCCAATATCAACCTCACTATTTGCCTCTTCACTGATTTCTACACTATCATCATTACCACTATCAGGAGCCTTATCAAACTTTGTTTCATTGTCTTCACTGTTATCATCAATTTCATTTCCATTTTGGTCCTTGGTGTCATTTTTGTCATTAGCATCATTATTGCTATCAATTACCATGTTTTCTTCTTCATCAATGTCCTCTTTTTTTCCAACATCATCACTTCCCTTATCACTACTAGGAACCTCACTATTTTTATCACAATAAATTTAGTTTTACCCGCTTATCACTATGCTCTATCAATTTATTCTACCTATTCATCTTCTGTAGGTTTTAACCCTGAACAGAAATTATCTACACACAAATCTTATAACAGAAAATAAACAATAGCGAGAGCATAAAACATAAAACAAATAAACACAGAGATTTTCCCCTAGATCCCAAATTGGGACGACCAGCTTGATTTTTCATTATATTCCTTTTAATGTTACAACACACATATATATACATGCCGAAGCATACATAAACCCCAATCCATAAACCTTGGATTAGAAAATAACCGTAGTTCCCTTGACCGGATCTACAAAATACCAGGGGCTGAAAACCATCGTACCCCAAAAGCATGGGTGCAGACTATCCACCAAAAATTAAGGAGCAAAAAATATTCGCCGACGTGCTGCCCCGGACCCAAACAAGGGGGGCTACCGCCCCCTCTGTGATCCCCCCATTGCGCCTAGTTCAAAGGGGGGACTATCACCCCCCCTCTTACCCACCCACGCGTGCTTAGTCGTGGAAATGATAAAACACATACCCAACATTCTCCCACTTTTTGTTTTCTTTCTGTAGGGGGCCACATGAGAGCTTATTCATTGGCCCAATTCTCCAACACCCAATGTTTCTCTACACTAAGAGAAATTTTTAGGGCTCACAGACTTCGTCAATGCATATACAACATTCTTCAAAGTGTCCACCTTTACCAACAACACCCTTTTAGCCTCAACCATATCTCCAACAAAGTGATATTGAACATCAGTGTGCTTTGTCTTTAAATGATAAGCAGGGTTCTTAGCCAAGAAAATTACACTTTGGCTATCACAGTCTATCCTTATAGCTTGTTGTACTAACCCCATACTTGAACACAATGTCTGCAACCAAACTGCTTCCTTGCTTGCATGAGTGGCTGCTATGTATTCTGCCTCAGTAGTTGAAAGAGCCACTACAGACTGTATTTTACTCATCCAAATGACTCCGCCTCCAAATAGGCTAAATACATACCCACTTGTAGATCTTATTTGGTCTAGATCTCCAGCCCAGTCTGCATCAACAAAACCATGAATTTCCAACATTCTTTCCAATCTTATTCTTCCCTGGTAGCACAAGCCATAATCACTAGTGCCACATAAATATTAGAAAACCCGCTTCACTATTGTCCGATGCTCCTTCCCTAGGTTTGACATAAACCTACTCAATACTGCCACTTCATGTGCAATGTCTGGTCTAGTACAGAGCATTTCATACATCAGGCTACACATTGCACTTTCATATGGAACACGGGACATATCCTCCTCTTATTCTTGTGTCTTGAGACACTGTTCAGCAGACAGCTTTACACCTACAGGAATAGGAACATTCACTGCTTTACTATCCTGCATATTGAACCTCCGCAATATAGTCTCGACATACTTCCTCTAGTTTAACCAGAGCTTCCTCTTTGCCCGATCTCTCTTAATTTCCATGCCCAAAATATAGTTTGCAGCACCAAGATCCTTCATGTCGAATTTGGAGAACAGCTGGGTCTTCAAATCTTGGATAATTTCTTTGTCATTTCCAATCAACAACATATCATCCACATAAAAGACCAAATAAATAACATGATCACCAATTAATTTAAAATAAACACAGTGATCCTCCTTGCTTGGTGAAGCCAAGTCCGTATATATATATCCATTGATACATCCTTGGTATTTGTTTAACCCATACGAAACTACCGCCGAACACGCCTGGTGCTACTTACCCTTCACCATAAAGCCTTCTGGTTGCTTCATGTAGATCTCCTCTTCTAGATCCCCGTGAAGAAATGTTGTCTTCACATCCATCTGTTCTATCTCAAAATCAAATGCAGCAGCAATAGATAAAAGTAATCTAATAGAAGTAACCTTGGCAACGGGAGAAAAAATATCACCATAATCAATTCCCGGCACCTGGGAATAACCTTTTGCTACCAACCGAGCTTTGTATTTGTCCACCTTGCCTACATAGTTCATCTTCTTCTTAAACACCCATTTGCTCCCCAATGGGCTTCCTTCCGACGGCAACTCCACCAAATCCCATGCATCATGTTTGTTCAAGGATGACATTTCATCAACCATGGCCTTCTTCCATGGTTTTCCATCCTCTGAATCTACGCACTCCCCCGAAACCGATTACGGGTTCATCATCGGTTATAGTTAAGGCAAAACACGAACAGAAAGAAAACGGATGGACTATACCTTTACGGTTGCCTTCTTTCTCGAACTCATCTTCTCATAGCTGGAGTTAGTGGCTCTTCCTCTTCTGAATATTCTTCTGTTGTAGAGTCTAATTCATCCTCCTTTATCTAAAACTCTATCTTCTCAGGTTCCTTTGTAGGAATTCATGTTTAACAACATCTTTCACCTCTCTAAACATCACATCTCAGTTGTACACAACCTTCCTTGTTTCTGGGTTCCAAATCTTATAACCTTTTAAACCATCCTTATATCCAATAAAGATGCACCTTTTGGATTTATTATCCAACTTGGTCCTTTTCTCCTTTGGAAAATTTACATATGCATCACATCCAAATACCCTGAAATGTGAAAGCGGGGATTTCTTACCATTCCATACCTCATGGACGGGGTCTTATCCTCAAACACTAATGAAGATGGAGTACGACCCGCTTGAGATAGCATGCGATCTCCGCTGCCCTGCGCGAATTCTTATCCTAACCGTGCACTGAACAGGCATGCTTCTTGCCTTTTCCATCGGTGTTACAATTCATTCTCTTTCTGTGACTCCATTTTGCATGCTAAGGTGTGTATTGAGTATTCTTCTGCCGTGCTATACCACACTTCTTACAGAACTCTTCAAATTCCTTCTTGTAGAACTCCCCACCATTATCTGTCCTCGGCACCTTTATCTTATTCTCTGTTTGGTTTTCCACCAGAGCCTTAAATTCTTTAAATCTGTTAAAGACTTCAGATTTATTCCTCAAGAAATATATCCATGTATTCCTTGATAATTCATCTATGAATGAAACATAGTACACAGACTTACCCAGTGATGGAACCGACACAGGTCCAAACACATCACTGTGCACAAGCTCTAATATCTTGTTCGCCCTCTTAGCACCAGAAGGAAAACTCACCCGATTCTATAACATATACACAATGTTCTAGAAATCGAAATCCGGAAGCAATTAGACATACCTTCTACCTGCCATTTCTATGCGATGTCAAGGCCAGCCTTCTCTCCAATATATCCAAGCCTTTGATGCCATAGCATGGTATTTCTCCAGAGCAACACGACTAGGCTTTCAGCTGGCACTTTGAACACGAAATGTTACCCATCCCAATAGCGCTGCTTTGCACCATAGCTTGTGCTTCACTGATAGACTCTGTAATGTCACATTCACTCCCCGAACCATCACACAGGAATCTTTCTCGGTGCTCTTGTTCACACTGTGTCATCCATCTTGCTTACAAAAATCAAATTTCTGGCCAATGCAGGAATATGCAGAACACCGGGAAGTGTTCTAATCCTTTCACCTTGCAGCTTCAACTTGACCTTTCCACGTCCGACGATTCTGGCCTTCCTATCATCCCCTAGGAAGACATCACCACCATCATATTTCTCATACTCGCAGAACCACTCCCTATGGGGAGTGAAGTGAAAGGATGCACCTGAGTCAATCAACCATGACTCATGGTCTACATGTGTATTTGAAGAAGAAGCCAAATACACATCCCCACCTTCATCCGAGGTGGTTTTTGCCTCTGCAGAAGGAGCATCATCAGATCCCTTTCCTTTCTCGGGAGCTTTAGATCTGCAGTCCTTTTTGTAGTGCCCTTCCTTTCCGCATTTCCAGCACACCTTTACAAACTTTCCAGGAGATTTAGATCTCCCTCTAGATTTAGATCTCCCACTCGAAACCTTATTCTTGTTTCTATTCTGGGACCTTCCTCGTACGGATAAGGCATCTCCATTTTGACCCTCCATATTTCTCCGTCTCATTTCCTCCGACAGCAAGGCTGAGACAATGTCATCAAAATTCAAGGTAGTTGTATTGCTACCTATTGCAATAACCAGACTATCCCACGAGTCTGGTAGAGAACACAACAAGCTGATGCACTTATCTTCATCTAAGATTTTAATATCAACAGATGATAGCTGACTTACCACAGTATTGAAGGCGTTCAGATGCTCTGTCACCGAGTCTCCATCCTTCATCCTCAGGTTATACATATTTTTCCGCAGGAACAACTTATTCACCAGAGACTTAGATTGGTACAGAGTCCCTAGCTTTTCCCACAAGGTCTTTGCCGTAGCTTCCCCAGATAAATTCAACAATACTGAATTTGATACACACAACCGTATTGTGCTTTTAGCCTTCCGATCCAGTTTCTTCTAGTCTTCATCTGACATTCGTGTTGTCTTAGTACCTGGATCTACCGCGATCCACTGATATTTATCCACTAGCAGATCCTCCATCTTGAGCTTCCACAACTCAAAACTCTAACCATTAAATTTCTCGATCTCTATCTTTCCGCTGCTCGCGATCTTCTCTCACCGCAAGAATCGATCCCGCAGATCTCCCACTGAATAGGGTCTACCTCAGGCCCGAACTAAAAACTCTCAGCAGCAAAGGCATCCCCTTGAAGCCGAAACAGCTTCGATACCAGATGTAGGTTTTAACCCTGAACAGAAATTATCTACACATGAATCTTATAACAGAAAATAAACAATAGCGAGAGCATAAAACATAAAACAGATAAACACAGAGATTTTCCCCTGGATCCCAAATCGGGACGACCAGCTTGATTTTTTCATTATATTCCTTTTAGTGTTACAACACATATATATACATGCCAAAGCATACATAAACCCCAATCCATAAACCCTGGATTAGAACATAACCGTAGTTCCCTTGACCGGATCTACAAAAATACCAGGGGCCGAAAACCATCGTACCCCAATACCATGTGCAAAACCATGCACAAAACCATGGACGTGGACTACCCGCCGGAAATTAAGGACCAAAAATTTTCACCGGGGCGCTGCCCCAAACCCCGACAGGGGGGGCTATCACCCCCCCCTCTTACCCCCCCGCGCGTGCTTAGTCGTGGAAAGAATATAACACATACCCAACATCTTCAACATCATCATTGCCCTTATTATCATTTGTTTTTTCCATGCTGACATCATTTCCCTATACCTCTTCATTTTCTTCCTCTTTACTATCCTCTTCTTCATCATTGCTTTATTTATCTTGCCCTCTCCTTCATTCTCATTTGATGGTTCATTTGCATTTTCCTCATTGTCTAATGCATTAGGAGAGGGTTAGGAAGGAGGATGGGATGATGAGGGCACATTTTGCTGAGGATGGGGTTGTGGGTTTGTGAAGACCTCACGAGAAATTAAAACCTCCCATGGTATGCCCGTTTGCTCCAACTGATGTAGCACAACCATCTTGATCAAAGAGTGATGGAACAAACTTTTCATTTGCTGGGAATAGTTCCTCTTTTGTACAACAGAGGACATCTTGTTAATACTCCTGTAGAGGTAGTAGGGTAAATGAAGCATCTTAACCCTAGTAAAGTGCATGAGTAATCTGATATGATAGGAGTAAAGTCTAGATTACCTTCCCTCACATGTAAAATATTTCATGATGACCCTCGTCAAGGGTGCATACCTCTCCCTCAAATGTGAAAAACGGAAGATAGATTTGCAGCCTTCTTTGTATCTAGGTTTAAGAAATGGTTCATAGCATCTTATGTCTAAATTTACTCTTTTGAACCATTTTTCACAAACATTAGGAATTCCAGTGGAAACAGAAATGGCATCTGATGACAACTCAAAGTTTACCCCTAGAAGATTCACTTGTTTATCATGTAGGTTAAGGATAAATAACCTAGTGAGCTTAGGGTGACTTTGCACCTGTTGGACTCTTTCACAAAAATGAAAAAAACCCCACATTTTGGAAACATATGACAATCATAGGAGAGGAATTAAGCTCCATTGTGTCTTTGGGTTCAAACCTATTAACCTTCACAGCTCTGTGTTTCTACCTCCTAGGCACTTGGCCTTCTTCACCACTACCATTTCCTCCTTCTCCTGAAATTTTGATTACTATTTTTTTGAAACAAACCCTAACTCTTCTTGTGAAATTGATATGAGAAGTGATGGAATGATGGTATGAAGGTATCTTTTTGTAAGTGAGTGATAGGGATGAATGAAGGTGTAATTGTATGGAACAAAGCCTTTAAGCTTTGATGGATGGCCAACTTCAAATCATTGCAACCATACTACTCTATTCCTATTTGACTGATATCTCCTTGTTTGTAGGTGATGGAGGTTTAAACAAGGTTTTTAGTATGAAGATTTAGGGTTTTACCTTAGGGTTTCTTCAATTTGTCTTGACTTCAAAATATCAAAAAGCTCTGGAGGGAAAAGCATTACATTCACCTACCAATTTAGAAATGCCTTGAAGACCATTTGATGGTATCTTGGAGGTATTTTTGATGTTTTTTGGAGTTTGCAAGTGCAAGAGGAGCTTCAGGTCCAAAGCATAGCACATGAATGTGTATTCGGGCTAGTCGGGTCTGGAAAAAGCGTAGCACTTTCACGGGCCTGTCGGGTTTCCTTGTTGAAAACGCAGCGTCTGACGGGGTGTCGGGCCTATCGGGTATGTCGAAAACACAACCTATGAACGCGCAGCGCAGTGGTTTTTCGGGACTATCAGGCTTCCTGGGTGAACGCACAACACACCTCTAAACCCACAACGCGTACCTGTGAATGCGCAACACATAGTAAATTAGCACATGAAATTCATCCCAACGTGAAGTGCCTGACCTTGAACGCTTAGCACCGACCTGAACGTGCAGCGCCGGGTAGACTTGCCCAAATTTAACCCGAAATTCACAATTTTCTCTCTTGGATGCTCTGATGATCTTTGCAAGTGCATAATAACTTATGAGGGGAACAAAATGATCCTTTATAGTCTAGGAAATTAAATCAAACTTTGAGAACCCACTTTTCTAATGTTTTTACTCCTTTTCTTTTAACTCATATCCCTTTGACCTTTTTTGCTTGTAGGTGATAAAAAACACTGAAATGGCTTTTCCCTTTGCTCTTTGAATCATGACAAATTTACCTTTGAAAATTTTGAAGAGGGCTGCACACAGTGGTATTTTCAAGGCTGTGTATTTTCAATATAATTTTGAACTTGTATTTCTTACATTTTCTCACTAACAACCTTACAGTGTTTGTATGCAGGTGTGCTAAACATGGTGAATTTGACATCTTCAATCTTGGAGGCTTGATATGTCTTCTTTTGACACCTTTGAGACAATCACTCTTTTGCCACTACCATGATTTTTAAACAATGGCTTTCACCTCCCTAGGCCACTTCTTATTTTTAGGTGCCTAAATTCATAATTTAAAACTTTGCTTACTTATATTCCTTACCTCCTTTCTCTGCAGATTTTGTTTGAGTCACAAGGCTTACTTTCTTTGGCTTGTCTATGTGCTTGAATATTTTTCACTTAGTAGGTATTATGAAAACCATGAAATGGCTCTTCCAATTATCTTTGAAGCCTGCTAACATTATTTTTGACAACTTAAGAAACTTACGCAGTGACAGAATTTCCAAAACTTCTATTGTCCTTACCTTGAAACTCAAATCATATTTTACTTGGCAGGGGGCTGGAAATTCTGTCTTCACCTCCTTCACTGATCCTTAGGCATGGTAAAATTACCTTTGAAAAATTCTGAGATGTCACACACATCAATCTCTTCAAACCTTATTTATGTTTTCATCATGGAGGCTTAACATCTTCATTTTACCTCTTTTGACTATCTTTCCAAAACCCTAGGTTTTTGGGCTGCTTGAGAACAATTATCAGTGTTGCCTTCTAAGTTCTCTATAGCCTTTTCAAGTTCATTAATTTCTATTTATTTTACCTAACCTTTTTCCCCTTTTTATCTATAATTTATAAATAGTTCTCTTCATGCTTGGTTTTCTTTTTGTGCCTACTTCATATCTGTTGTTGCATTGGATCCTTGGTTGGCACACTGCTGGCCCAATCAAACTTAGAAACCATGATTCTTCTTGAACACAAACTGCTCCCTCTATATTTTTTGTGAATGTCTTCATTGAGGATCAGACATCTTACATTACCAATTTTTTGTTGGTAGTAACTTTAACACTCCTGCAGAAATGCCGAAATGCACAGTTGCCTTTTGCAGAACTTGAACTTGACAAGGTAGTCTTCTTAGGAGATTTTTTGATCTCTCCCTGACAACCATGTCCTAATATTGTATTGCATTTGAATCAGCTTCTGGTACAGGAAAAATAGATCTTGAACACCAATGAAGACCCTACAACCTATGAAACCCTAATGACCTAGTGGGAGGCTCCTTTGACTTGGTCTTTGACTGAAAGCTGGTTTGGGGTCTTCAAGTGTAGAAAACAAAGTTTTTGATAAATTGATATATTGAAGATCCAAAATCCAATGTACTTGATTTATACAAAGATCATACAGAGATATTTTTGAGACCATCAATTCTTGAGGAAACTGGTGAACATGGGAAGAAACAGGCTGTTTGGTAATCCTAAATGGAAATTGGAAGGGTGAGGCAAAGGAAAAATAGAGTGTTGAGATTATGGGTGGGAAAATAGGATATAAATGAGTGGAATAAGCCCATGATGGGTCTTCTAAGAATGATAGGCTAACGATGGAATGGAAAAATAGTACAAATAATGAAAAATTTGGTATAAGGATAATGAGGACAGTGAGATTTCTAAAACTCACAATATTCAGGAATCTTGTTTTTAGAAATATAGGAAAAATATTTAGTTATTTTCAAATAGCAAATATTACTGATGACTAATAGTGGCTCCACTCGAGGAGGGAATCTCCTTTTCAGGAGGTTTCCAGAACTTGAGATATCAAATATTTGAGTTTTGAAGATGAATGCCTTATCCATTAGGCATGTCTCTCTTCCTTCATTTTGCTAATGTTTCATTGAAACTATGATCTTAAGAATATGAAAGACGTGCTTGCTTCAAACTGATTTCTACCTATCCATCATACCTTGTCTAACATTTTTTATTCCTTTGGGTTCACTTAGACTGGAGAACCCTTGACATTCTTTTCTTTTGAAAGAAAAACCAACTATCTACCTATAACCTTATCACTTCCAAGAGTTCAGATTAGGCTATTTAACTCTTTTATTCTCTACCTAGACTATTCATCTGTTAAGATTAAGCTGTTTGATAGACTTCATTCTCTAATCTACTTACATGAAATCGAAAACATGATTTAAATGAGGATTAAGAAATCTACTTTACCATGAGTTGTGGCATTGGGACAAGTTGCACATAGACATTATTTTTGTACAAAAAAACTAGAAAACATGAGGGCTGTGATTTATCATTTGTTAGGCATCCTTATCTTTTCTCTTTGTTTCAGATTTGATCATTTAGAATGATCATCCTTTCTTCCTAACCTATTCCTACTGACAATTCAAGCTTAAATTATTTGATAGGTATTCTTTCACTAACCTATCAATAGAAGTTTAAAACATGTTTAGCCATGATTAGGCTAGATGACTGAACAAGACTCTTTTTCTTTAAGTAGTGGTATTTAGACTTTCTCACTTTCAACAAAACTCTTTTTTGTGTATGGGGTTGTACCTCTTCTTTTCATGCCCTCTTTTCTTCTTTTGTCTGATTTTGTGTTTTCATTTTTGACAAAACAATCTGAAGCTAAAGCTAGATGCTCATAGTGTTGAGCTTATTTTCATACCTACCTATCCTAATCTAACTTGGAAATTTCTTTTTTTCTAAATGATACAATAGTGCCAGTGCATCTAGTTAAGGAGCAACAAAAATAGGTATACAACCTGACTGCTTGTCAGAGGGAACAACAGTATACCTTGATTATGTGTCTTTACAACCAAGGTTATCATATGTAGTGGCAAATTTGGTTGTATTTGATTCTTGTAAATAATGCACATCTACAAACTTGAGCCAATAAAGACCTTCATGTAATCTGCTACAGGATCAACAAAAGCATGATATAAACTTTTTTCTTTTAGGCATTTCATGACTGGTTGGTCACTTGTATCCCAAACATTAGCTTTTAAAACCTCATATTCAGTCTGGTTGTTGGAAGAAAAATTATCTTCAGCCTACAAGTCAAAATTTAGTACAATTTCCTCTTGCTTATGGGAAGGGAGGTTTTCCAAAAATTATTTAGGATCTCAAAAATTGTATGACTGAATTTGAGAATTTAAAATTTCAATGCTAGTTTCATGTTTTTCAACCACTACCTCCAGAAAATTTTTCTTAACTTCAGGGTTAACTTTTATAGACCTTAAAATGAGAAAGAAAACCTTTAAGAGATCATCATCAAGCTAAATTTCTACTAACTGATTTGAATTTTATCTATATAAAAGGTCTGTCACAAATGTTGTCATTTTTTTCAATTAGTCCAACAAAAAGGCTCACTATATCTTTACACCAATATAGAGTCTTCTACCAGTGAAGTCTCTAGGTCTATTGAGAGTAGTGGAGTGACCAGGTGGAATATTTCAATTTTTTTTTCCACCATTAGCAATATTAGGATTGATTAGTTCATTTCTAGGGGAGTCTGTGAGAACAAGTGGAATTAGTAGGCCTGTTGGAGGCCAGTGGAGTCGCCAGGTGGATGTTTTTTACTGTTTTGAGGATATGTATTTGTGGTCCACCACCAAAAAATTGAAAAAACAAATCTAGAGATGTCTTGGGGTTTTCTAAGTTCCTTTATGTAGCCCTAAGGTTTTAATGAGTGTCCTCTAGTTGAGTCATCATTTTGCTAGGATGGTGAAACAATTAAATTCTACTCTTGGCTAACACTTGAGTTTTCTAATTTTGACAGGGATTTTAGAGTTCCTGAGGGATACTTAGGATGTCACTGACTCAAAGGTCCCACCGTGATCTCCATTATGTTAGGGTGATGATGTGGTGATGAATCATTGGATACTATTTGAAAAGGGTTTTTGAAGTCCTAAGGAATACTTAGATTGTCACTAACTCAGAAGGTCCCACTGTGATTACCATTATGTTAGCATCCTGTGATTTGGCAGATTGGCAAGACCAAATGCACAAGGGTAACATTAGACCAGTCTTTGGAGTCCTAGGACCTAGCCTTCCTGGACTCAGAGAGGGATCTCTCTATTTTGTGCAAAGGATGTGAACTTCTTTTCTTTTAGGGTTGGATTTTAGGCTAGTTGTTAAGTTTAGGGTTTTTTGATTTATTTGGGTTGGGTAGATAGATGGAGTAAGAGATATTCAAGTCATTGGGCTATGGAGTCTACAAAATGTCGTGGAAATTTCAACAATGAATCAAGGTGCATCACAGCGCAAATCTAACATGGTCAAATGGATCTTCAAGGTTTGTGTTAGATGAAATGGACATCATGTTTGGGAACATAGTAGGTGCAAAAGGGAAGTTAAGAATCCTTTAAAAAATACCTTTAAACAAGAAGGGTATTTAATGGCCAAAGTTTCCTCAGACACGTAATTTTATTAATCAGAAAAACAATTACATTTAGAATTATGCAAGCATTTACACCCGAACAAAAAAAACACTCTTGCAGTGAGCTATTTATAAGCTCAATGTCCTAAATTCCACTAATTATGAATCACTTATTAAATAAAAAGTTTCCATTTACATTTAATGACCTTCTAACTATTCTACTAACTTTACTCGTAACTTAGAGCCTAGGAAACGACTCTATTCTAGAGTCCTATTTTTAATAACAAAATTCTATTTCTAAGTATCTCAAATATTTATTAAATATTATAGAATAATAATTGTTAATTTAATATCTTAAATTAATAATTATTTTATTCAAACTTTATAACATATGATAATATTTATTTTTGGATTATCTAACATTCCCCCCATGATCCAAAGATACATTACAATAGATACCAAGTTCATCCCTGAACTTAGTAAATTTTATTCTACCAAGAGGTTTCGTAAAAATGTCGGAGGTCTAATCTTCTGAAGAACAATACACTGGCTTGATGACGTCCTTTGCAATGAGAGATCTGATATGATGATACTTGGTGTCCACATGCTTTGTCTTTGAATGGAAAACTGGATTCTTGGCAAGCTTTATTGTTGAATGATTGTCGATGAATAATGAAGTAGCTTCTACTGGAGGAATTCCCAAGTCCTGTAAAACTCGACGTAACTAAAAAATATCACATGTTGCTTCCCATGCTGAAATGTACTCTGCTTATGTTGAAGAAGTGGCCACTGTAGTTTGCTTCTTGCAACTCTAGGAAACTGCAGCTAAACCCATGTTCATTAAGTAACTTGAGGTTGATTCCCTATCATCAATATTGCCAGCAAAGTAAGCATCTCAAAATACACCAAGTACAAAATTTTTAGTCTTTTTGTAAAGAAGACCAAAATCTTTTGTTCCTTGGATATATCAAAGAACTCTTTTGGCTGCATTCCAGTGGTTGTCTAGAGATTCCTGCATAAAACGTGAAAGAATACTGACTGCATAAGATAGATCGGGACGAGTGGTTGTCAAATAAATCAAGTTGCTAATCAATTGTCTGTAAGTAGTGCTGTCCACATTTTTCCCTCCCTCAAATTTTGAAAGTTTTAAGTTTTGTTCCATAGGGGTAAGGACATGCTTACAATCTTGCATTCCAAATCACTGAAGAATTTCTGCTGCATATTTACTCTGGGAAATGAAGATCTGATGTGGACGTTGGAATACTTCAACTCCAAGATAGTAGTGAAGTAGTCCCAAATCTATCATCATAAAACCTACATGTAACTCCTTTTTCACATGTTCAATGTGATCATCATTGTTTCCTGTGATGATCAAATCATCAACATACATAATCAAAATCACCAAATTTTTACCTTGTTGGCGTACATACAAGGTATCATCAGATTCGGTGTGATGAAAACCAACTTTGCGAAGGTATTCATCCATTTTGGCATACCAAGCTCAGGGAGCTTGTTTTAACCCATATAAAGCATTTATCAGTTTGAAAACTTTATTTTCTTGTCCTTCAACTTCAAAACCTGGTGGTTGTGTCATGTACACTTCTTCCTGTAAATCATCGTTGAGAAAAACACTTTTTACATCCATCTGATGAACTTTCCATCCTTGTTGAGCTGGTAAGGCAAGTGTGAGGCGAATGGTGTTCCATTTAGTGGTAGGAGCAAACATTTCCTCATAATATATCCCTTCGTGCTGTGAAAAAACTTTAGCAACAAGTCTTTCTTTATACTTGTCAATATCACCATTTTTCTTGTACTTAATTCGATAAACCCATTTGCATCCAATAGGTTTAACATGTTGAGGACAATCAACAAGTTGCCAAGTGTTGTTGTCTTGAACTGCCTAATATTCATCAACCATTTCTTGTTTCCATGCTTTATGTTCTACTGCCTCTTGATAAGAAGAAGGTTTAGTAAACTCATTTGCTATCAAAGAAAAATTGCCTTCATTTTGTTTCAATCCCCTTGTTCCTATTTTATTTTTTTCACTAGGCCTTACATATTTCAAGAGTTGAATTTCCCATTTCGGCAATTGATGTTGACTGGTTCGGGGTTAAGCAACCGCAGGTTCTAGGGGCAGAGAAGAATTTCCAGAAGAACTGTTTCTACTAGGAGACTTGGATGAATTGCTAGAAGACCTGGATGGCGTTGATGAATCATCGTCAGATGAAGGAAATTCAAGTTCATACCAACTTGATGAATTTGGTTGAATTTGTAAATTTCCATGTCTTTTATTAGTTTTTTTTTCTAACTTTTGAAGAAGAATTTAAACTTATTCAGCACTCTTACACTCATTTTCATCAAAGATCACATCCCTGCTTACAATAAATTTCCCATTCGACAAAAGTCGGTACCCTTTCTTCTCATCAGAATACCCGATCATTGTGCACTTTAAGCTTCGTGCATCAAAATTAGTTCATTTTTCCTTAGGAACTAAGGCATAACAAATAGATACAAAAAATTTGAGATGCTTAACCCATAGTTTGAATCCAAACCATGCTTCATAGGGTGTGATTTCGTCTAAAGAAGTTGTGGGAGATCTGTTTCTCAAATAGATATCGGTATGAACTGCTTCAGCCCAATATGAAGGACTTAACTTTTTGAAAGTTAACATAGATCACGCCATTCCTAACAATGTATGATTCATTCGTTCCACTTCCCCATTTTGTTGCGAAGTGTAGACATTGGTAAGATGTCGTTTGATTCCATTTTCCATGCAATACTTTTGAATTCATTTGAAGTGGATTATCCATTGTTGTCAGTTCGAAGAGTGCCAATCTTATCCTTTACATCATTTTCAATAAGCTTATGAAAAGTTTTGAACTTTTCAAATGTTTCTAACTTTTGCTTCAAGAAATAAACCCATGTCATCTTGCTAAAATCATCAATGAAAAGTAAAAAATATCTGCAACTTCCAAGTGAATTTGGGAAGGGTCCACAAATATCACTGTGAACCAACTGAAAATGTCTGTCTGCTCACCAGGAATTGGTGGGAAAAGTCTCTCGATGTTGCTTTCCAAAAATGCAAGATTCACACTTTGCATTTTCATTTTTGAAGGTTGGAAGCCCTTTAACCATGCCCTGTTTTTGTAACTGAGAGAGACTTTCAAAGTTGAGATGGCCATATATGACATGCCATAATCTAATTGGTGAAATATCTGTACTTGATGCACCTACAAAGTCAGAATGTCTTGGAATAACTGTCACTTTCATCCTTAACAGTTTTCCATCTTCATAACCTGTCATTACTATTTGCATGTTTTGTTTGACTGAATTGATTTTAACTGAGCCATCTTCCATAATCATTGTATGCCCTGCTTGTCGAATTGCGACTAAGGACAAGAAATTTTGCTTGAATGTTGGGACATACCATACATTAGAAATCATTCTTTCTCTGATTCCTGGTAAAAAAAAATTAACTACACCTTCGCCTAAAGGAGTATGTTTGGTTTTGTCAGCAAGATAGGTTGAATTCAGATGACATTCTTTGAAACTCCAGAAGAAGTCACGTCAAAATGTCATGTGTTGAGTTGCACCTGTATCAAGAATCCATGCATCTTCATAATCACTACAGAGAAAGATTAAAACATGTAAAGATGTTGCTTATGTGTTTGTGAAAACATATTCGAAACTATCAGGATCATTTTCATCATTTTCAAACTAAGATGAGTTTGGATGAAACTTAGAAATTTTATCAATAGAAGTTCTACAATTTGCTGCATAATGACCGACTCTGTTACATTGCCTGCAAACAATTTGACTCAAATTGGTGCCTCTTCCTTGAGACTATCCTCTACTGTGAAACTGTCCTTGACCTCTGCTTTTTCCTCTGTTTTGAGATTGTCCTCTCCCTGGTCTTTGTCCCGTGCCTTCCTGATATCCTTTTTTTTTATTGTTGCCTCTGCCTTGAAATTTTTTTCTGCCTAAATTGGAGCCTCTGTTGGATTTTTTTCCTTTGTGTTGACTACGACCACAACCTTGTGTTGCTTAATTTTGATTAAAATTACCTTTTCCTTTGTTTCTGGAATTGTCGGTTGAGGAGTTGCTAGAACTGGCTTTGGTGAGGAAGAAATCTTCCCCAATCTGCTTCTTCTTCCTGAATTTTTTATCATGCTGCACTAACATGTCACTCATTCCATCAAATTTGATCTTCTCTAACTTTCCAGTGACTTGCAAAGTTTCCAAGAAATGAGTATATGATGATGGAAATCGAGCAATTAAAATTTTAGTTAAGAAACTATTATCAATAGCTTGAAAACCAGCATTGATGATTTCTTGCTTAATTTTTTTAAGTCGTGAAATGTACTCAAGGACATCACCACCTTCAGTTAATTTATGTTGAAGAAATTTTAATTGAAGATCAACCTTATTTGATTTAGGTTGTGTATCAAAGAGATCTTTGAATGTATGTAAAGTAACCCATGCATCTACATAATTCTCAATGTGTATGTACATTTAACTAGTAATTAAAGATTTTATAAGAGCTAATGCCTTGGCATCTTTTATTTCCCATTTTGCAAGTGAATCTGGATCTGTTGGTTTATTTGGCTTAATGTTGCCATCAAAAATGCCATGCCATAATTCATTAAAAATAAGAGTGCTTTCAATTAGACGTCGCCATGTCTTATAGGATTTCACTCCTTCTAGCTTATTAGTTTCAGAGAAGAGATTAATTAATTTCAACATTGGAGTGTTGAAGTAGTGCACCAAAAGAATCAAGCACAAAAAAAAATTAGCAACTCGTCACACCACGACACACGCGACACAAAAAATGACACACGACACAAAAAAAACATTCTATCGAGGCTTTGCCTTGACCCTTGAATAGTCGTTGAAACAGGAGAAAAATGACTGAGCTTTGCACTTGGCTCTAGTCAATTTCTCAAATATTTACAAGGTAACATTCAAAATTTGACATTTACAATGATGCTCTTGCACAATCTGGTAAAAAAACGTTACCCCCCCTCAATGTAAAATTACTTTGAGTTACAATATCACTCCAGAAACAAATTACAAAGAAAAAATCTCCTTATTACTCCAAAAAATTTACAAATAACCTTATTACTCCATAAATATTACAATACCCTTATTTCTACAATAAATATTACAATACGCTTATTACTCCAATAAAAAAACATTACATGAAAAATATGCCTTATCACTCTTGTACAAGAACCTTTTAAATGTCCACTTTTAATTTCTTTTAGATTTCAAATAAAGGCATTCTTCAAAACTGGAATTATTTCAAATAATTGTAATATGAAAGTAATCTCCCACGGGAATTTACAGTTCAAGTAATGGAATTATTTCAAATAATTGGCAAACGCATTTCCAAATTATGGAATTCAAGTAAAAATATGCCGTGATTGGTCGAACAATTCAACACTGCTTATGCTGGCTAGAAGAAATGTTGCTTATGCTGGCTGGTAGAAACGTTGTTCCAATTTTCAAACTCTTCTTCAATTAATTTAAAACGTTGTTTCAATTCATTTAAAAACGCTGCTTCAATTCAACGTTCAGCATTTAAACGCTGCTTCAATTCATTTAAACACTGCGTGCAACACTTCTTCCTGCATAAAATCAATTCGAATACACTGGTTCAACGCTTCTTTACCAATACACTAATTTATTTTAGTTTCTATGTGGGCTCCTTATGGCAGTGATATGCCATCGGATCATGTGCGTACCATCTCAGAAATAAACCAAATTTATGAAATTTAAACTTGCCAGAAACCAAATCAAGACTGAAGAAGACTGAAAGCAGATCTGCAGATTTTGTTTATAGACTGAAATACATGAAGGCCTCTACGCTGTTCAGCTCCACTTCACACTCTAATTCACGCATACTTTTCCACAACAGTTCAAACCACTCAAGTTAAACCTCTCCAGAAAACAAAATGCAGAAGTGATACACACACACACACACACACATATATATAACAGAAACAATTTTCTATTGATGTCTTCTTTGGGTGAGACAGTCACATAGTTTTGCAAAATTTTAATAAAATTGATTCTATAATTTACAAATTTGAAATCAATAATGAAATTTTCTATTCTTTTAAACAAAAAATGTGACAAATTCCATACCAATCATTGGCTGATCGATTCAATGGAGTTGAGTTTTCCAAGAACTGGTGGAGCTAGAATCCTCCTCCTCATATCCACTGCAACATTACCGTAGCTTTGATACCACAATAATGGCCGAAGTGTCCTTAGACAAGTAATTTTATTAATCAGAAAAACAATTACATTTGGAATTATGCAAGATTTTACAACCGAACAACAAAAACACTCTTGCAATGAGCTATTTATAAGCTCAATGTACTAACTTCCACTAATTATGGATCACTTATTAAATAAAAAGTGTCCACTTACATTAAATGACCTTCTAACTATTCTACTAACTGTACTCCTAACTTAGAGCCTAGGAAACGACTCTATTCTAGAGTCCTATTTTTAATAACAAAATTCTATCTCTAAGTATCTCAAATATTTATTAAATATTCTAGAATAATAATTTTTAATTTAATATCTTAAATTAATAATTATTTTATTCAAACTTTATAACCTATGATAATATTTATTTTTGGATCATCTAACAGTATTTAATACTACAACATAAATAAGTAATCATAAGACAAGTAAAATCAATAACTCTTTGATTAAACTGAAGCAAATAAGCATTTAAGACAAACAATCCAGTGAACTATAGAAGGAAAGAAACTTGTATAACTTCTAGCGATTCCACCTTCAAGATTAGAAAACAATTAAGATAGACATATATCATAGATCAAAGAAGAGGGAAATCCTAAACATCATTGATCGGAGCTATAAAGACCTTCAAGGCAACCTTTCAAGAATGGACAAAGGGCATGATCAAAACATAATCCTCTTTGGCTAAACCTAATCAGTGATACTTCAAAGAAAGATCTTAAGAACAGTGTTTGAGTAACATCAAAAAATCATGGCTAACCAAAAAACATATTTGATATCTACTGTATTGAATAATTCATAAGATAAACAAACATAAGTGGCTCTAGAGAGCAACTAAGAATTCTCTAAACTGACCTAGGAGAGGAAAACATAGAGGCAATAGGGAAAAAAATTTCAGGTCCAAGAATCAACTTGTTTTCTGGGCTACTTCAATTAATAGGAGTTCTACACTGACACCCATATGAGGCTTCAAATGGACTCATCTTGCGTGAATCCTAATAGCCGTTATTGTATGCAAACTCCACTAGGTGTAAATATTCCTCCCACCTAGTTGGCTGTTGCATTACATACATAGGTAACATGTCCTCCAAAATTTGGTTCACTCACTCTGTCTATCTGTCCATCTGTGGATGATAAGTAGTGCTTAAATTAATTTGAGTTCCCAACCCTGTGAATAGCGTTCTTTATAATGTTGATGTAAATTTTACATCCCTGTAAAAAATGATAGCTTTGGAATACCATGCAATATAAAGATCTCTTGCATGAATATATATGCTATCTTCACTATCTTATAAGTGGACTGCACTAGTATAAAGTGTGCTGATTTGCTCAACCAATCCACCACTACAATAATTGAGTCATTATGTTTCTTAGATCTTGGTAGTCCAGTGATAAAATCTAATGATACCACCTCCCACTTCCATTCAGGTATTGGTATAGGATGCATTAGTCCAGATGGATGTCGATGCTCTACTTTTACCTGCTGGCATTGTATACATTTGTTTAGATATTCTACAATATCTTTTCTCATACCCGGCCATAAGTAATTTTTCCTCATTTATATTAACATATTTTGATATCCAGGATGTCCAGAGTAATTAATACGATGGTATTCATTCAAAATCAGTTCCTTCAACTCCATTATGTTAAGAATGAAAATTATTTTTCTAAAAATCAGCAAACCATCCTTATCAATTTCATAATCTGCAGATTTTCCTTGGTCCTTGAATTCTTTTGCTTGCTGCCATAGAAACTTATATTCATGATCTTATCTACTTATGCTTTTATTTGCTCTAGAAATCTACACTCAACCTCATTAAAATATAGTTCATAAACACCATGTAATTTTCTTCTGAATGCATCAGCTAATCTGTTCTCCTTACCTTTTACGTGCTTCATATCAATATCAAATTTTCTTACGAAGGCATTCCACCTCGCCTGGTGAGAATTAAGATCAGCTTGCTTAAAATAGCTAGTTAAACTGCAGTGATCAGTTTTGAGCACAAACCTTTTTCCAAGTAGGTTATGCCTCCATACCCAGAGTGTATGCACTACTGCAGTTAGTTCTAAGTCATAAGCTGAGTACCGTTGTTCATGCTCTTTTAATTTTTGTGACTCATAAGCAACTACTTTACCTTCTTGTGATAGAATCACCCCAACACCTTCTTTGCATGCACCATTGTAAACTTCAAATTATTCATTAGAATCCACTACCCTTAATATTGGGGCCATCATCAATAATTGCTTTAGTTTTTCAAAGCTTTCCTGACATTCCTTTGTCCATTTCAATACTTTTCCTTTCCTTCGTAATGAAGTAATAGGAAAAGAAATTTTTGAAAAACCTTTAATAAACTGCCGATAATAACTGGCCAGCCCCATAAATGATCGTATGTTCACCATGATTTGAGGTAATTTCCATTCCATAATTGTTCTGATTTTCTCAGGATATAAATCAATGCCTTTATCAGAGATTACATGTCCAAGGTATTGCATTTCTTCCTTAAATAAATCACACTTGTTGAATTTTTCATACAACTGATGCCTTCTCAGCATTTCAAGTACTATTCGCAAGTGTTCTTTGTGTTCCTCTACATTCTTAGAATAAAATAAAATGTCATCAATAAAAATTAACAAAACGTTATCCAGATAGGGGTGAAATATACCATGCATCAATCTCATGAATTTTGCTGGTTCATTGGTCAACCCGAAAGGTAGCACCACAAATTCGTAGTGCCCGTACCTTGTACAAAAGGCAGTCTTATGTATTTCTTCGTCCTTTATGTGAATATGATGGTATCCTGATCTTAAATATATCTTTGAAAATATCATTTCTCCTTTCACTTGATCAAGCATATAATTGATTCGAGGCAAAGGATATCTGTTTTTAATATTCATTTTGTTCAGCTGATGGTAATCCATCAACATTCACATGGTTCTGTCATTCTTCTTCACAAATAGTACAGGTGCTACCCAAGGAGACACACTTGGTCGTATATATCCCTTATCCAATAATTCCTGTAGCTACATTTTTAACTCAGTTAATTCAGGTACACTCATTCGAGAGGGTGCCCTTGAAAGTGGTGATGCTCCAGGTATCAATTCAATTGTAAAATCTATATCTGTTCTAGGTGGAAATCCTGGTCTTTCCTCTGGAAATACATCCTTGAACTCCTACACTATTGGTATATTTTCCAAAACAGGGGCCTTCTCTTTAGTGTTAGTAAAGCCCACTTGAATGGGATACAACTGACATCCTTTCCTCATGCACTTGCTCATTTGGGATGTTGTGATTGGTCACAACTGTAAGGGTTTCTTTATCCCTTGAATTTCTTGGCAAGTGCCATCTTGTTTTCTATAGTAGATAATTTTTATTTGCAATCTACTAGTGTCCAATGCTTTTCTAACCAATCCATGCCAAGTAATACATCATAATATCCCAGCGGAAAAACATTCAAATCCATAGTTAGCTACTATTCATTAATTGTTAGTGCACAGTTCGATATTTTGGCACTAACCTTCCTCTTAGCTCTAGTAGCTAGCTGTACTAGCCAACATTTTCTAAATTTGTTAGGTCCCTATATTACTAGTATAGTCCCTTATTGTTGTAAGTGTAACCCCATTATTGTTATTATTTTACCCCTGTAACCCCCATATTGTTATTATTATGCCCTTAAATTATTATTGTTACGTCAGCTAGGATTACATTGGGGCCCCATGGACTCCTATATATAAAAAAGGAGGTTTTGTAATTTGTATCATCTAGGGATTATTCATTCATGTAATGTATTGGAGGTTTCCCCCTTGAAGTGGCTTATTTCTAAGGCGTTGATATCTTTTTTCTTCTATTTTTGGAGCTGGATTCACAACATTTGGTATCAGAGCTTTGGATTCTAGGGTTTTGCTGCTCCAAATAGGTCATTGTGGAATTTTCGCTATAACGTTTTTTCTACAACTTTTCAGAAGCTGAAATTTTTAGGGTGCGAAGTCAAAATTTGGAGGAACATCCTCGCAAAATTTCAGAGATTGGTTCTCAATATTTTCGGAGATATGATCTGTGGAAGTTAGGTCTTTTTGCAGGCTCCTCAATTTAATCTAAACAGGTCGTCGTGGAATTTTCGCTATAACTTTGTTTCTACGAGGGCTCTGAATATGAAATTTTTAGGGCGCGAAGCTGAAATCTTGAGGAAAATCGTCGAAAAATTTCAGATCTTGGTTCGCAATATTTTCGGAGATATGATCTATGGAAGGTAGTTCATTTTCAGGCTCCTGAATTTCATCTCAAAGAGGTGATCGTGGGAAAATACTCATAACTCTCTCTTTGAGCATCGGATTGGAGTGCCATAAAAAGTAGTCGCAAGTACACGGACTATAGTTTATTTTTTATCAATTTCATAGCTAAAAGACGAAACAGTGACACGTGGAAAGCCATACAATTTTTCTCTACTGAACCAGTCCATAATTAGGTCATTGTGGGAGATTGGACATAACTTTGCCTTGGAGAATCCAAATCAAGTCAGACCTGTGGCATTCGAAAGATAATTAAAAAGGATACCTTAGTGCCAAATTTCAGATATTGAAGAGCCGCAATCACATAGATAATCCAATTTCAATATCAAGCTCCTCAAAAGCAAGAAAAATGGTGTGTATTTTGTTTTCTGAATTTCATAAGTCTTGTTTGAAGAATCAATTTGAATTGATTCGAAAGGGAATATTGTAGAATAGATATCATTATTGGGTTCTAAAAAATTCCCCGTAAAAATAATTTAACACCCATCAAGCCTTCAGAAGGCTTTACTATGACTCATGAAGATGAAGAATTGCAACATGATCAATCAAAATTACAAGATAAAGTGCACCAAATTTCACTCTCGCAAAGAGAAACAAAAAGTGAAATAGAAGTTTTGAAGAAAGGCATGGAAGCGAAGATGGATGGTTTGAAGAAAGGCATGGAATCTAAGATAGATTGCATGGAAGTTGTCATGGAATCTAAGATGGATAAAAGGGAAGCTAAGATTGATGAAAAAATGAAAGAAAACATGGAAAACATGAAGAATGATCTAAAAGCAAACGTGGAAGGTTTTACAAATTTGATACAAGAAATGTTTCCTAATGGTAAAAATATAGTAAAGGAAACTCATGATGAGAAAAAATAAATGCTAATCGTGACTTAACAAACTCCAATGTTGGTGGGAAGAACCATCATATTCCAAAAATGGATATGAGGAAGTTTGATGGAAAGGATCATGTAACATGGATACTACAGATGAAGCAATATTTTGATCTCCATAATGTGAAAAACACACAAAAGGTACGGATTGCAAATTTACATTTAGAAAAAAATACATTTGTATGGTATCGATGGCTTTACTCCGGTAAAAAAATTGTCACTTGGTCAATTTTTACGGAGGAATTTATAGCACATTATGAGGATAAAAAGAGCAACACCTTCTTTAGCCAATTGATAAATCTCAAACAGAAGGGTTTAGTGGGGGAGCACATGGAGGACTTCCAAAAATTGAATATACGGGTAATTGATATTCCAAAGGAATGCAAGATTGATCTCTTCATAGGTACTTTAAAGGATAACATCCAACATTAAGTTTGAGTTTTGGAACCTGATTCATTGGAGAAGGCATTCAGGTTGGCAAGAAAAATTTAATGTAAAATTATGGTGACAAGGAAGCCTACCACTCACTTCTATAAAGAAGGAAGTGTTTGTACGCCTAGATTTGCACAACCTACGAGGTTGAAACCACAACAATTGGAAGAAAAAAGATAAAAATGGATTTGCTACAGTTGTGATCGCAAATACAGTAAAGGTCATAAGTGTGCTGAGAAGAAAATATTTTACATAGATTGTGAAGAGGAGGAAGAAAATGTACAAGAAGAGGGTATACACCAGGAACCAACTCTAGAAGAGGAAGAAATGAGTCCGACCATATCATGTAATGCATTGGTAGGAATTACCACTCCTCAAACTCTCAAGATAGAAGGAAATATCAAGAAGAAAAAGGTAATCGTTTTGATTGATTCAGGTAGCACCCATAACTTTATTCATTGTAAGGTAGCCAAGGAATTGAATTGTTTCCTATACCCAGCACCAGAATGTCAAGTGATGGTTGCAAATGGAGGAACTATTAATTGCTCTATAAAATGCCATAATATCAAGCTAACCATGGGGGAATATGTATTGAATAGTCCAATGCTTTCCATTCCTATGGGAGGTGTTGATGTTGTACTAGGAGTATAATGGTTACAATATTTGTGGACAGTAGCTTTTAATTTTCAAGAAATTTTCTTGAAATTTTTCAAAAGGAAAGGAAGTCGAATTATGGGGTATTGCGGGGAACCCATGAAAGATAATAATCTCTAATGTCATGACAAATCTTCTAAAGAAAGAACAACGAGGCGTAATTTCACAATTATGCTCACTAGAAGTTCCAACATCAAAATCATCTATTTATGCAGATCTCCAACAAGTCTTGGACAATCATTCCAAGGTGTTTGAAATTCCCAAAGGAATCCCACCTATTTGTGATCATGATCATGCTATTCATTTGATTCCAGGAAGTGTTCCTCCAAACATCAGGCCTTATAGATATCCTTACATCCAAAAGAGCGAAATTGAACGTATGATTGCAGAAATGTTAGAGGTGGGTATAACTCAACCTAGTCAAAGTTCTTTCTTTGATCCTGTAGTATTGGTACACAAGAAGGATGGATCATGGCGCATTATAGGGAGATCAATAAGCTCACCATTAAAAATAAATTTCCCATTCCCATGATTGATGAATTATTGGATGAATTACATGAAGCAATTTATTTTACCAAGTTGGATCTTCGTTCAGGATATCATAAAATTAGAATGAGGACTGAAGATATTCCAAAAACATCATTTTGAACTCATGAGGGTCATTATGAATTTTTGGTCATACCTTTTGGCGTTACCAATGCACCTTCTACATTTCAAGGGTTGATGAATTCCATTTTCAAACCCTTCCTTAGAAAATTTGTACTAGTATTTTTTGATGATATACTAATCTACAATGATATACTAATATACAACAGGTCTTGAAAGGATCATGTTGAACATGTTGACAGGGTGCTCAAACTATTGCAGGAGAAACAATTATATGTAAAGACATCCAAATTTTTCTTTGGAGTACAAGAGGTGGAATATATGGGTCATATTGTATCTCATGAGGGTGTTAAGGTAGACCCTAAAAAAATTAAAGCCATTAAGGAATGGAAAGTCCCCACAACCATAAAGCAGTTGTGAGGATTTATTGGGTTAACAGGGTATCATCGCAAGTTTGTTAAGAATTCTGGGAGAATATCAGCATCTCTAACAACATTATTAAATAAAGATGCATTTTCATGGACTCCTAAAGCAACTAAGGCCTTTCAACATCTTAACGAGGCAATGCGCCTAGCACCGGTCTTAGCTATGCTAAACTTCACAAAAACCATTATTGTGGAATGTGATGCCTCAGGAAATGGAATTGGTGTTGTTTTAATGTAGGAAGGAAGAGCCATTACTTTTGAAATTTTTCCAATCAAAGGAAAGTATTTATAGAAACCTATTTATGAGAAGGAAATGTTAGTAATACTACATGCACTAAAGAAATGGCAAACTTACCTAATGGGAAAACACTTCAAGGTAAAACTGATCATGATAGTCTTAAACACTTTTTGGAACAAAGACTATCTTCATAAGAGCAGCAAAAACGGGTCACAGAGATGTTGGGTTATGACTTTGAAATAATCTACAAAAAAGGGAATATTATTGTTGTTGCAGATGCACTCTCAAGAAAGAATTAAGAGGTGGAAGCATTGTTTTGTGCCATTTCTATTATCCAACCAGATTCGATAACCGAAGTAAGAGAGGAATGGAAGAAGGACAAAGAAGTATGGACACTCATTCAAAAGTTGCAGCAAGATCCTAGTACATCTGATACATTTATTTGGAAAAAATGATTCTTTATGGTACAAAAATCGCTTATATCTTTGTAAGAATTCCCAACTAAAACAAAAGATTCTTTTGGAATTGCACACTTCTCCTTTCAGAGGACACTCGGGATTTTTGAAAACTTACCACAGGGTAAAGAAATATTTTTTTTGGGATGGCCTTAAATATGATATTCAAAAGTTTGTGGCAAAATTTTTTATTTTCCAGAAGAATAAAGTTGAGACAATTAAGACCCCGAGACTTCTACAACCTTTATCCATTCCAATTCAACATTGGGAGGATATTTCAATGGATTTTATCACATGTTTACCTAAGTCTGAAGGAAAGAGTGTCATCATGGTGGTAGTTGATAGACTTACCAATTATGCACACTTTTGTGCATTATCTCATCCATTTAAAGCAAGTACAACTGGTACTACATTTATGGATACAATTCAAAAGCTACATGGAAACCCAAGAGTTATTGTGAGCGACATAGATCCCATTTTTACTGGAAATTTTTGGATAGAGTTATTTTCTTGTTCGGGTACTTAATTAGCTCATAGCTTATCTTATCATCCTCAATCTGATGGTCAAATTGAGATAGTAAATAAATGTTTGGAAGGATATCTTCATTGTTTTGTATCTGATAAACAAACACAATGGGTGAATTGTTTACCTCTCGCTGAATGGTGGTATAACACTTCCTTCCATACTGCAGCAAAATGACCCCATTTATGGCACTTTATGGATATCATCCACCATCCATCACATCATATTTAAGAGAAAATTTGAAGGTTCAAGTAGTGGAAGATCACATCGAGCATCAACAGGAAGTTCTCCAAATCTTAAAGGATAACCTGAATTTGGCACAAAATCGAATGAAACAACAGGCATATCAACATCGCAGCGAGAGAAGTTTTGATGTAGGAGAGTGGGTATTTTTACGGCTAAAACCATACAAACAAATGTCCCTCAATCAAGCTAATAAGGATAATAAATTATTTCCGAAGTACTATGGTCCTTACAAGGTGTTGAAAAATATTCGTACTATAGCATACAAATTGGAGCTTCCTGCTTCTTCACGAGCGCATCTAGTTTTCCATGTTTCATGCTTAAAGAAGGTTATAGGTGAAAATATTCCAATTCAAACAATATTGCCAGAACTTTATGAGGAAGGAAAAATCATATTGGAACCTGAAGCAGTCACGGAAACAAGAACTCGATGTGCCTGGCGGAATCGATCAATTTCAGAGTATCTCATCAAGTGGAAGAACTTACCCACTGAATATTCTACATGGGAGGATGATAATTTTATATAGAAGCACCCAGAGCTACTCAAACATTGTAATATCCCATTTCAGGGATATCTCTAAAACACGGTAAACTCCAACCAGAGATGGACTGGGAGGGCATTTACCAGATATTTCGCCTCTAAAAAGAGGGCTAGATCCGGAGGCTACCTGGACCTTTCCAGACTTTTTCTAAGAGTGAAAGATAAACACACCAAGTGGTATAGAACTAGAATTCTCAAAAACAATAATAGACATATAATATGATAGAAAGAGAATACAACAACGACGACAACTATGGCAACTATGACAACTCATCCAGAAAACATAGAGAAGAAGTGCTAAGCCATTTTATTAATCTGAGAAATGTAATGGAGTAAAATAGGCTAATATTGCACAAGGAAAGTGAGAAAACACTCTCAGAGAATACCAGAAACGGCTGCTCTAGGAACTGCGTCCTACTTGCTGGAAACTGCCATGTAGCTTCTACTGCTAGAATGGACTGAAGACTAGGGGCTGATACCCTTGCTGGAATGAGATGAAAATCGACAAATCTTCTCTCCTCAAAAACCCGGACAAGATCCACAAACCATTCCAAGAATGGCCAACCCAAAAAATCACTAGAAACTACCTCCCTAGTGAATTACGGTGGCCTCCAAGGCACTTGATAGTCGCTAGATAGAAACAACTGAAATACTGCCAAAAACTCTGCCAAAACCCTCCGACAGGAAAAGGCTGACCCTCTGGTCAAAATCTCAGCTAAATCACCTGCAGAAACCCCAATTCGGAGCTCCTCCACAATGGAATGCGTACTCTCTCCCAGTGACTGCATAGTCTCAATAAGCTCCATCTCCGCAACAAACCCAAACAATGAAATGACACACAAAATGCTAAAAAACTAGCCTTGCCCGAGCAAGCACTCAAAGCCCCCTGGGGCTAAGGGCGAGATCTTCAACCAGAGACACTCAATGCACTAAAAAGTGCTACAGATAGGCTAAACATCTAGCGTGATCAAGAATACATAAGTCTCACTCCAAAATAATCAACTCAAGAATGAATGAAATGAGGAGGATCCTCCATCTTTTATAACGTTGGTTTCCCTCCAAAACCCAATGTAGCCTCTCTCTCTCCTCCATATCCTCATCCTTATCTACGCAGAAGCTTGTAGAACCTTCTAGAGTGTACATAGGCCCCCTCCTCTACATGGTGTTAGGCCCCCCTTGACTCCCACTTAAGGCACAACGTTGTGCTACTAGGTGGATGTCTTATTTCACTTAAGTGAGTTATACCCTCTTCACTCACTTTTTATTTACTTACAATCTATAGATGACAAACTTAACAAAATAGAATATTCCAATTCGCTGTCACTAATTAGGAATATTACAGTCCCCCCTGGAAAAATGTTGCTTGTCCTCAATAAACTGAAGTGGTGGATGCTGCAAAATCTTCTCGCTCTCCCAAGTGGCATCCTCATCCGGCAAATTCTTCCACCTCACCAAGAATTCCTGGACCATCATGCTCCGTAACTGCCTCTCCCTGCTATCAATAATGGCCTCCGGCTGTAACACTAAGTGTCCCTCATCATCCGTAGGTGGTAGCTCGTCTATCACTATCACCTGCTATCCCAGTGCCTTCTTCAGGCATGATACATGGAAAATGTTGTGGATCTTGTTGCCTTGGGGCAGCTCCAACTCATATGCAACCTACCCAATCCCGTGTAACACCCTGTATGGCCCATACACTAGTACAAAATGGCTAATTTGTTACTAAAAAAACGACTAAAATTTGCATATAAATGACTATTTTTCGGTCGGTGACCAATAGTAGCTAATTTACAGTATCTTATAACGCGACCACTTTTGGTTGTTTTTAGCCTAGTCATTAATTGGTTATCTCAATTTTGTTGTCTAGTTGTATATTTGGTCATTAATTTGATCATTAATTTAGTCACTGATTTAGCCATTAATTTAGTCATTGATTTAGTCATTGGTTTGATCATTAATTTAATCATTGATTTGGTCATTAATTTGGTCATTCATTTGATCTTTAATTTGATCATTAATTGTCATAATTAATGACCAAATATACAACAAAATATATTACTATATGATCACCCGATAAAACCAATTAATGACCAAAGAAATACAACCAAAATGTTAGTCATGTTATAAGATACTGTAAATTAGCTACTAATAGTCATATATATGCAATTTTTAGTCATCATTTGAAACCAATTAATGACCAAAGAAATATGACTAAATTTTAGTCATGTTATAAGATACTGTAAATTAGCTACTAGTATTCGTATATATGCAAAATTTAGTCGTCATTTGTAGTCACAAATTTATCATTTGTAGTATCCATTTATTCATTATATAAACGACTAATTTAGTAGTTTATATTCGTTTTATTTACTTTCATTAATAATCATTTTAAACAACTATTTTAGTTGTATATTCATTTTATTTGTGTTCATCATTAATCAATATAAACTACTAATTTAGTAGTTTTAAATTGATTTTGTGTTAATTATTAATCAACATAAATTAATTTGTATGATTTAAAAAATATCATACAATGTGCATGTTCATCTAATAGGAAAACACAAAGTCGCATATTTTAATTACAATACTAAACAATATCAAGTGCAACTATAAATAATTTCAACCAAATAAATTATATTATATGAAATGTTAAAGTATTACAACATGATTTTCCAACTTAATATTAGTTGGACTACAATTTACACATGAAATGGTGTTTCATCACTTCAAAACATTATCATTGTGTTTTCAAGGCATTGCAGGTGAATTCACCAACTCTGAAGACTTGACCATCAGTCTTTATATGTGTGTCTTATGCGGGATATTGACTCTGAGAGTATCACCAGACAAGTTCTCCTCTCTCTCTTTTTGCATTTGTCGCTCCAATGTTATTTCTCCCCTCTTTTTTCAATTCATGCTTCTTACCATCAATACTGAGTTCATTTTCTGAAAACAAAAGATGATGCAAAGAGTGTAAAACATGAAAGACAATGAACACTAGAACATAAACTAAATTAGACTATAAATAGATTATACGACATATACCTCAACATTGGCAATGTCAAAGCCATTTTTCCCCATACAAGTAAGAAACTCGAACAAATTTTCTTCATTGTGACAATAACTGTCACTATAATGTGTCCAGATAATCTGTATAAACAAAGCAAATAAAAGATCACCATATATAGAAAAGAACACCTTAGTAACTTAGTATTCAACTTTCAAGGAAAGCTTAAGAACAATCATGTCAACTAAGTTATACGCTAAAAAACTCGAGTTGTAGATAACTTGTGAAAACAAATAATATGAGGTGTGATGTTTAATCCTTTTCGTTTTATTCACGACAACATTTCATTTTCTAACGCATGAACTTATTCAAGTATATAAACAACATGTACTCAAATAACAACATGAAAGTAACTTTTTCTGATAGTCATGAAAATATTTTAACACAAAATAGCTATAAGGACTCTAATCAATATAGTGTAATACTAATTTCATATGCAAGTTTGAGTTGTTGTTTAAATGGACATGGTACTAAGTATTTTCAATTTCATAGTTAAAAGACAACAAAATCAAAAGAAACGTCCAAAATACAATCAAACAATAAAGAGAGGATGTCATGGAATGGAAATTGCAATTATAAAAAAAATATTACCTGTCCACTGATGTCGTGTGTAGCATTCCTAAGACATTTTCTTGCCCAAAATAACCATGAGGTGAAATAATCAGAACATTAAAAACCATAGGACTTCCCACTAGAAACATTTCCAAAGTCGGTGGCTTAGGTGTCTAAGTGATCTCTAATAGCGAATGAACCATGTCCAAGACATGATATGCATCGTCTCCCCGTCATTTTTCCAATCACATTTCCTGTAACCTGCCCACAGCAGATTCAAGTAACAATCAAACAAAGACATTGACATTTGTTTTTATCCTTTATATCTATAAAATTTGAATCTGATTTGTTTCATGAACATATTAATTCATATTTAAAGCCTTTCTGACATATGAGAAAGTATCAATCAAATAGGACATCAGAAAAATTGACCTCAATGAGGTCCTCAAACAATTTCTACAATATCAATATTTTTCTTGTTGTGATATCTTGGGTAGAAAAAATAACATATCTACAATAGAAAAATGCATATATTACTTATGGTCAAACTTTATATATGGTGTATCCTTGAGCAGATTTTTAAGATGTTCCTCCGCCTTTACCAAAGTGAATTGTAGTTTGGTTAAATTATGTATCCTTTCATTCAGCATCAATTTATGTAAGATAAATGTCACACATTATCCTTTCCCATTTCTCAACACGCTACATATGATAAATTGAAAGTCGCATAAAACCAAGAGCAAACCCTTTTCTAACCAAAACAAACAAACAAACAAATAGTGTGCCTAATAAAACTTCATTATAATATTAGAAAATGAAAAGAGAGTGGACCATTTTTGTTGTTTGACTTTGCATATTTTTGTTATGAAAGTGCTCGAGCTTCAAGAACCAACAAACGTGAGGGAAGTCGTAAATGTGAAAAAAATTATGTTGACTTAATTTGTAGACTTCTTCAAAATGATGTGAATGATGCCATTTTCGGATGTGGTAAATCTCATAATAAGAAATGGCATGTATTCTAATAAATTACATTGCAATAACTACCATGGGCCTCCACGGGTTATAGGTCCTTAGTATGTTAATCTTGATGATGAAATAGAGATGGCAACGATAAGTATGGGTGGTCCTAGTTTGTATGGTGGATATCTTCAAACCAAGGTTGCCATCTCAATGAACCTAGATTTTGACATGGTAAACTTGGATGTGGTCTTCACCCAATTTCATTCCATCACACTTTTTCAAGACTCAAGAGGACATAATGGTCCTTCAGCTTGTAATAGGGTTGCTTTTGAGGTTATAAGTAAAGATTATCCAAATCAAATGTATTTTTGGGCTCCAAGAGATATGAATAATTTAAATGATAACAATTATATGTTTTTTCCCCAAGATTCAAATGTAGGGATACATTTTGTGGATTTTAATAATAACTAGAATGAGAGAAATAATCCATGAGCAGAATCTATTGGTCGTTGTGATTAGTGAAATACTCGGAGATAATAAAACTATTTAGGTTCAAATCAAAGATGGTGTTGATTCTTGTAGCTCCTCAGTTGTTGGAAGTTTTTAAGGTAGGAACTTCAGTTCTTCAAGGGTGGGGTCGTTCAACATAATTGCATCTACCTTGGTCATATCACCCAAAAGAAAAACATAATCAACAAAGAAATAGGTCAAGTTTAGGGCAAAACCTATTTGTATAGTTTCCAAGCTTATAGTTCTTTTTTACTCTGTTATAACTCTATTGAGACCACCTACTCTACAGTAAAAAATGGCAGAGGAGCCATTAGTCATACCTACCCATGGTCTCTTGTAGACATGATAGAAGAATAGGTTGAGCCATTAATTTGAATTGCACATATATTGAGGAAAGACAATTCATTATCTAGTTAACCAATTGCACATTGAACCCTATATGGATGAGTAGCCTAAATAAAGCCAGTTTTCTCTATCATATGCTTTGGAAAGACAAACTAGCATTGCTTGTAATTTTTGGTTTCATGTTATAAATTCCTTCTTGGGCAACTCCTATTCTATAATGGAATTTTTTCCCAGGAAGGATGCAAAATTGTTCTAATGAGATGGAATCATCTTAGTGGATTTTGACCCTACATGACCAAGGAACTCAAGGGCCTTCGCGCATCAATGGTAGCATCCTACAATGAAAATAGTATAGTGTCCAACCTAGAAACATCAAAATTATATATAGTTATAATTCATAATCACAAATTACCATAGACTGTAGTAGTCCTTAAATAAATTCAAACTTGAATAAGAACAAACATAAAATTTCACATTACCCTTTAGTAAGATGTCCTTGATTTAGAAAAAAAGGGACAAACTTGCATAAATGTGTAAGTAGATTCCCCATAAGATCAATTTCAACATATTTCCTGAAAAAAAAAAAAATCTAATATCCAAAGTGAAACCATAGTTGAATGGAACAATGGTGCTTTAAGGTCATCTACACAAAAATTTGCCTCCTTCAAATCTCTCACATTGGATGGTATGTCATGAAAAATTAAGAAAAAGTCAGGGAAACTTGTCGATTTCTCTAAAAGACATTATGAAAATTCATGGAAGATTTGTAAAGGAATCCACCTGTAATATTCTTTGATTTTCATTTCAACATTTTTCCTAAGTTGAACCTCAATGAGTTGTGAACTCAAAGTTATTTGAGAAGAATGTTCTTACAGTTGAAATTCAACATTTGCAGTCTTCCCACCTCTGTCACCAAATGAGTATGAATTCTTAAACCCTCTTATGTCATTATCCAAAACATTTCTTTCCTGGATACATGATTTTTCAAATAAAGGCTTTTCTACAGCATAAGTCCTTGTCAAAATGGTATCTCTCATACTCCCTGGCATCCGGTCAGAACTGCAACCTAAAATCGTACTTGCACCTATTCGTATATTACTCAGGATGTGAATGGTGCAATATCTGCTAGAGCACTCTTAGCATATGGCAGAGGTTGAGCCCTCCCTCTTATTATCTTGCCAAAACCTCCCTTATAAGGACCAAGAGTCAAGTGGCCATCATCAGAAGCTTTGTGTGTTGAAGGGCTTGGCATAGACTTACTTTCAAATTGAGCCCTATCCACAATCCGAACATCTTGATTGGTGAATCCATGGTCACGTGGTCCCATATGGGGTTGTGGCCCTTTAATCCCACCCATATGTGGAAGTGAACCTGTCTGTGCACCTGCCATGTAAGGTGGCATCGTAGGTCCTCTCACACCATGATCAAGTGGTGTCACAAGTCTCTAATCTGAATGTCCCATATTAGTACCTCGAGAGTGGCCTCCCTGTCCATGTAGTTTTTGCACAACATCCTGATGCACTTCCATTCCTCCTCGGATCAATCATATCCTTCAACATGAACCTCAACCTAGAGGGAAACCCTTGGTTACTGGAGAGTTTTGTCATCCGATCAAAGTAAGCATCAATATGTTCCTTGGCCTTTGAACGGTCAATCATATGACCAATAGTGCTCATCAGTTTGCACAAAGCTTCAACATTTTCCTCCTATGGATGTTTAAATTCACCAGTTAATTTCTTGATGCATGCATGCATAATTCTTTCGGTCAACATACTTTATTTATAAAGCTCAATAATAAACCTTATATTTCCTAGCATTCATCGTCGTGTTGCAACCTTCTTCTCTCGTCTTTCTTCTGCTGAAAGGATTTTTTCACCATGCTCTTCTGATTTCTCAGCCTTTGCTCTTCTCTTTCATCTTTTTCAAATTCTTCCTGACATTTGTTCAAAAGAACTCGCTTGAAAACAACCTTCTCATTATCTTCATAAAATTATGGTATTCCTGCAGCAAGTTGAAAATTGAATTTGGCATACATTTCACAAAAAGACAGCTCCATCAAGGCTTTGACAAATATTTGAGATATTATACCATGAAGCAATGATGCAAAGTCAATGTTCACTTCTTTGACCTGTTCAAAAAGTTTCTGAAAGTTTTGGGGCGTTAATTTATTAAGGATGGATTTAATTTGTCTTTTTTTCAGCTAATCCTCATCAGAAACCTTGCCCACTTCATATTGGTTCTCTAATATATGAATTTTGGGTAGAGAAGGCTGTGGAGGAGGAATCAAACCCTTCTGTGAACCAGAAGCATGCTGCCACCTATCAACATCAAAATTATTCTCACTACTCCAACTTCTGTAAGTGGTGCTTGTACATAAGGCCCTCCAGGAAGGATGACATTCATACTCATTTGTACTTCACAAGTATTTCTTGCAAATCCAGTATTATAACCTTGGACAATTTGAAACACAACAGAGGAACCACTAAGATCTGCATCCATCCACATATCACAACCATTAGTAAGAGCGTCCACTGGCTTGGCCCATCTATCATCATCCAAACTGGCCATATTTCTCACATGATGTTCAAGTAGATAATTCCCACTCAGTTGCCTGTCAAGTCCTCTTGCAGTGCTTGCTAATGCATCAGCCTCTCCTAAATTACTTGCAAGTTCTTGGGAATTTCCTAGTAATTCAATAATTTCTAGACAAATTTCAAAATGATTTGGTAGATATTTGCACTGATCCTTGATTGTCAACAAAAAATCATTGGAGTACTTTCTGTCTCCTAAACAATCAGTAACTAAAATAGCTACTTGATTCATAGGAGTTGAAAGCTCGACTGCATCTTCCCAATCATCCACTTCTTTCAGGACTTGCTTCTCAGGCTCTTTTGAAGAAGTCTTACTCTTGACAACACCGGTTATTATTTTGGATGGTTCTGGAAGGTTCATATCTTCCTCCTGTTGGTCAAGGTTGTCATTGATGCCAATATCACATTAACCGAGATGTCAATATTCTTGATATGTCTGGTTCAAGATGATGATGTCATGCCATCAATGAAGATGTCAAATCACGAAGAAGTCAAACCACTAATGAAATAAGCCCTAAGAAGTCCTTGATCTAATTTTGCATGCACTTGATCTAGATATTAACCCTTGATGTTATGTGATCATGTCATACACTTTGATACTTGTTGATGACATATGATGTTCATGGTTGAGATCATTTGAGGGTTGGAAAACTATTTTGGATTTCTCCTAATAATGCTACACTATAGCATATCACTGCACCATTATGTGATGACATGAGTGATGCACTCATTGCTAGACATTATCATGATGATGTGGATGTCCTACATGTTCCTATGATGATAAAGAAGCCAAATAATGGAGAAGGCAAACAATGGAGAAGCCAAAAAAAGAAGCCATACTGTCCTCATCATTTTCTGCACTAAATAATTCAAGTGCAGTCACAAAGAAAAAACAATTTCACCACCTTAGAGGCAACCTTTCAAAATGGATCCTATACCATCTTGTAGAGTATATTTTCCCCTTTCTAACGAGCCCTTACTTGCCCCAAAACACCAAATAGTTTGGGAGATATTGATTTTTTAAGTTAAGGAAATTAACTCTGACATTGAGTTGACCTAAGCCGACTTGTGTAGGTTTGACAAGTAGTCCAAGAGACGTGTCTCTTCGTCAAATGTCAAACCACTATAAATAGAAATCCGCACTCTTCATTTTATCCATTAGTTTCGATCAAGATTTCAAAGAAGAATCACAAAAGGTGAACAAAGGCCAAGGAGGACAATTAAGGATATATTTGGGAAAATATATTTATACATTTTTCAAATTTGGATTTGCTAATCTATAATTGAAATAATATACACAAAAGCTCAAAATCTTGAGGACAACAGTCAACCAAAACTCGGATTATCTATGCTACAACAAACTATGGAGAAAAAAAAAGACACTTCAAATCGCTGGTTTTGGGCATATCTCTAAAATGCGTACAACATTGTGATTGTCAGATCTGTGTAAACCACAAGAAGAGCTACACTAGGCCTGTGTAGGCTGTAGGAAGGGATGCAATATAAGCTTGTGTTAGGCTAAAGTTAAAGGCATGTTCATGCCTGTTTGAGACAGTGTTTAAACAACTGTTTTGAGCCTTATTTACGAACAAAAAAATTCAGATCTGTAGGAGAGCTTCAGAACTGAGTCCTATGGAAAATAATAAAATATGTTATGAAAGACTTGTGATGGCATATTGAGCACATTTCAGGTCTAAGTTTTTTGGAGCAGGTTGCAACATTTTTGGCATTCCTTAAACATACACAGTTACATATTTTTGGGAGCCTTTGCGAAGCATTCTTTGAGATTGGAGAATAATCATTGACCCTTATTGAAGGAGGCTTATTGAATATTTTCCATGTTTATATAGGTCGCTTACTAAGGCAGACATCCTTGTGGTATTGTTGAAGATCTATTGAAGACTTTAAGAAGAAAAATTTGGAGGCATTCTTGGAGACTGGATGTATTGCTAAAGCCCTCATGGAGTAACAGTCCCATGCCCAGGATGGAGAACATTTCCAAGATCTCGATTCTCTCCAATTACAGAATTAACAAAATTATTGTTGCAGTTTTGTCTAGCATTATCGCTTGTTGATTCAGATTGTTTATTCTTCACATTTCTAAGTTTTGAATGGCTAGACCACAGTCACTTCCAAAAAGTCCCTTTAGGGGTTGTAGAAACTAAATATAAGGGAAAGGATTGTGTCAAAACTCTTTTAGCATCCAAGTACAATGAATTCATAATAGTAGAAAAGATGGTGATTTAACCATCAATTGAATAAACATTGATATTGTTGTCATAGAAACTACTCCCCTAGTGAACCCAACCACACCCTGACTTCAGTTTGGGTGGATAATGTCGAGCAATTAAGCCTAGTCATAATCACAACCTAGAAGAAAGAGGTAATCGATGTCACTATCATAGCAAGATACTAGAGCTTATGGTGTATGAAGGTAACCACCGCCCTGATGAGCAAAGACAAGAACCTTTGATCAAGGTATCTAAGAAGAAAAAAATTTAGGACTATAATTCTTGAAGAGGAAAATGCATCCTATGTCATTGTGTTCACAAAATTTGAAATTTAAAACTTGAATTTAGACATACCTTAAAGTTGCAAGCAAACTTTGTCAACCGTTTATACAAAATCGTCATGTCTTAAAGGGATCAACAATGGTCGCTACTTAATGCAAGCCAATGAATGATTATAAGTCTAACATTATAGTTAAATTCAAAGACAAAAATGAACCAAGTGACTCAGACTCTATCTACACAAAAATATTGTAAGAAACAGAGCAATGAAAGAAGTGCATTTCTTCAAGTTTCAACAGACGTTGGATATTCCTCACATGGAACTTTAGGACTATATTATCAAGGAGGAGTGGATCTTTGGATGCCATGTCTTGCTTGGTCAATTGAAGACCCTAACAGACTCTTGAAAGAAAATGAATTTTTACTTTTCAATACCAACCACACCATTACTCGGTTCTTGTAATCACCCAATTATTCTTATAAAGATACAAGGTAATTCCATCTTTCCTAGCATATCCTAAATTTATTGAATGATTTGGATGATTGATAATGTGAGAAAAGGTCATGAATGCAGAGGATAAATATCAGCAGGAGGGTAGGAAACAACTTTCTACCACTCTTGCAATTACCCTAGAAGACTTAGCACGTGATGACATGGGTATCATGCCATGCCTTTTTTCTACACTGGAAAATGAAAATTCAACCAACATATGACAAAATCCTGAGCGCAAATGGAGACAATGGACCAAACTGTAGTTCTAATTTTCCTGAGAATGAGAATAATAAGACAATCATTAGTGAAGGGAAATCTTGAAGATCCCTTAAGGTTCAAGAGACCAACACTCCTATCTGTGATTTTGACTATGGTAGAAACTTTGGCACCCATAATTATGTGCATCTCCAATGAGCATTGCCTATTAAATTTGAAATAGAACAGTGCAAGGTCTGATATTTCTTCCTTTGAGAGTCATCCGACATATGATATGGACTCTGATGAGGAATAAAAAAAGGTTGATCATATCATCAAGCCATTTTTTGAACCATAAGAGACAAAAGAAGAAAGATCCATTCCATTTGTTGAAGGAATCCTTATTGAAGATGAATAGTCTTGTCATATTGAAAGAACAAACGAATATCTAGGACAACAAGAGGACTTATGCAAACCCATAATTGGTTAACTACACAGTGAACAAAATCATTTCCAGGTTTGTCTCTTATTGTTCATAGGTATGATAAATTATCTTCAAAGGAATTTATTCTCCTAACTATAAATAATATTTGGGTCGCTTTAATTTCTCATATAAAACAACTCCCTGTCTGCAACACTGATGTTCATGGCCAGCATAAAATTGTTCCTATGTTTGATCCAGAAATGTTGGAACTTACAAACTTGAGGATAAGGATGGATCTGTGGCTTGAAGAAGTCAAGTATTAGCTCCCCTCATATTTCCTTGAATAATGTCTGCCACAACATGATGCTATATTTATCAATACCCTACCTGACCAAGAGTATTCCCACCTTGAATATGGGATCCTAAAGCTCGCTAAGAAGATCCCAGCAAAATGCCCTGATCTAAGCCTAATTTATCTAAATGTTTCATTCATGAAGATGGGGTCAAAGCAAAATTACAAAGAGAAAGACCTGCAAAAAATTTATGGATGATTTGATTATCTATGCTATAGCAAACTATGGAGAAAAAAAAAAAAGACACTTCAGATCACTGGTTTTGGGCATATCTCTAAAATGCCTACAACATTGTGATTGTCAAATCTGTGTAAGCCACAAGAAGAGCCACACTAGGCCTGTGTAGGCTGCAGGAAGGGATGCAGTATAAGCTTCTGTTAGGTTGCAGTTAAAGGAATGTTCATGATTGTTTGAGACAGTGTTTAAAGGACTGTTTTGAGACCTATTTATGAACAAAAAAATTCAGATCTGTAGGAGAGCTTCAGAACCGAGTCCTATGGAAAATAATATAATCTTTTATGACAGACTTGTTATGCCATATTTGAGCACGTTTCAGGTCTAAGTTTTTTGGAGCAGGTTGCAAAATTTTTGGCATTCCTTAAGCACACACAATTACATATTTTTGGGAGCCTTTGTCAACAAATTAGTTCAACAAATTGTATTCCCATCTTGCAAGGCTCTTTTGAAAGGGTCTAGTTTGCATTGTCTAAATTCGTATGTTGGAAATCTGGCTGGCAAAAAATCATGCCATCTTCCAAATAGATGATGAGTGAAATGGAGATGGTGGAAATTAAAGCTAAAGCACTGCTGTCTAAACATCTTAATTCAAAAGGGATTAAATTCATTCCAGATCAAGATCTAGACAAGTAAGAATTTCAATTGCTAGATCAATTTAATTTTAAATATTCTTGTTCTTCTTCCCGACCCAGGGACCTAGGTAAGTATGTCCACAATCATGTTGGCAGCTTCATATAACTCCACAAGAATTTCATCAGTGGAGTCAGACTCAAAAAGCCTTCATTTTTTGTTTTGATGGTGCCTTGAAACAAAACCCTGAATTGGCAGGAGTTGATGGGGTTCTCATTAGTCTAAGAGGGAAGATAGAATGTCCCTATGGTGTTGCAAATATCGACATTGGATATATGAAACTCGGTCCTCCTCAAGACAGTAGAATTCCCTGTTTTATAAAATAGTTCTCACAATTAATATACAAATGAATTATATCAAAGCTAATCATCTCAATATACTTGATGGCCTTCTTATGTGTAAGGGAAATCTGATCCTAGTTGAACCTTCAATTCATTTACTAGTAATACACAATATTACTACACCAAATTCTACAACATACCTTATCTAGAATATGGTAGAAAAAAGACACAAGAATGATGCATACAACCCTTGATTACAGCATTGGTGTTTATAACGAGGCATTTCAGCTCAAAAAGCTCCTTTTCTACCCTCAACTAAATTCTTTTCACATGCAGATGTTGTTATTGGCAGCCTGAGAGAAGGGAATTTTGACCAAACCAGGTTACACAGTGTTCCAGGTAATTGCCCTGCAATCAATACCATTGAAATGTCATTGGAGAGCACATATATAGAGCAACCAAATGATATCCACGGACCATAAAAATAAGGCATTAATTAATATATTTTAAGCACATGCTAAGAGTCCTTCACAACATCTAAGCAAGCATTGCTGGTTTCCACAATAAATATCTATTGGATAACCAGAACATTGAATAATATTCCAAGAGAAATGAAAAGTAATATGCATAACTAAAACAAAAAGGCCATAACCCTAAAATAGAAAACCTTTGGAAGGTGTTACACAACATTCTATAAAACTCATTGAATGTCCTTCCTTAGGACTTGATACACATTGAAAAACAGTAGACAACAAACGACGGCCATGTACCATAACAGGTAGTTTTGATGTATAAAATCAGGCAGAAACATAATCTGGTGAAATGCATAGGCCTGAAGTAATATGGATGACAAAAGAAATTAACATCTTTAAAGCACGTGCTCATTTTCCTATGCAATTTCTAGGCAAGCCTCGCTGCACTCTACATCAATTATCTCCCAAATGACATGAACATGGAATAAGAGTCCCACAAGATTATGAAAGGTGATATGCATGACCGAACAAGAGTATACCCTTAAAAAGCAAACCTTCAAGCAATCCACAACACTCTACAAACATTGTTAAATGTCCTACCTTGGTAATTTATATGGATTCATTAACAACCCAAATCAATGGCTTGAAATGGATAAAATGACCAAACAAAGCAACAAGTCCTAAAAGGATAGGTCTTTAGAATCTTGTTGTATGAAAACAATGTGGCACTTCCACACTAAAACACACATTTAGGAAAAGCCCAAAGAAACAACAAAAAATAGTGTGGGGTGATGAAATGAAAAAAAACATTAATGGACTTGCAATTTCTCTACAAAATTTTCCAGATTTCGAATTTATGGAAGTTTTCTGCCTTCAGTGTTGAAGCAAAACAATAAAGAATATTTCACTAATTGCAGATGATTAAATTATAATAGTATCCAACTTGCATAATTAGCTAAACCGTCTACATAATTAGCAAGAAATTTTTATAAGGGAAACACTCTGGAATGCTTTAGCAACAAGTGGTCATTAGCTCTGCTATAGAATGGTCAAAAGCACTTTGGTTCTGTCCCTCCTTATATATACAGTTTGTGCCTTGTATACTTCTCCTAACAAATTCTTGCCTCAACAATTTGAACATAACATGTCTTATACCTCAATATTCTTGATATGAAGAGTGCCACTTACTGCCAAGTGTTGTGCCTGAAGATGCCTTTGAGAGATCTCAAGTCTTCCCTTTCCTTTGTCTGAAAAGATCATACCACAGGAAATGAAGAAACCTTGACTCACAGTCAATTCTCTTTCAATTACTTGCCTAGATCTTTAGTCCACTCAAGTCTGCTTCTTTATAGACTTCTGTCAGCCCTTTGAATAGACCCTTGATCAGACATCAGAAAGGTTTAGATATACTTTAGATTTCCTTCTTCATGGATCTTTTTGTCACTGATTTGGAGATGTCTCTTTTCTGCCCTTTCCTTCTGTCACTGATATATCTTTGATTGCAATCTTTGATAATGTCACTGATGTCTTCAGTGTTTGACATTTTTTGTATAGCACAAGGCTTAGATTGTGCTCTCCTTAAAATGATTCAAACAAGCTTCTTAAGTTAACACACTGTTATTCAATGACTGAAGTGGTTCAGCAAAACTCTTTTGAAAACTAACTCAAAAACCCTTAGATTAAGCCCTGACCAGGGTGCTTCTTGCCCTTCAACAGACATTTTCAGATGCCAAAAAAATAAGCCTCAGGAAAACAATGAAAAAGGCTCAGACACCCTTGGATTAGGGTTTAAAATTGTATTAAAATTTTCCTCAGAAAAATTGCTTGAAAACTTCTGACAAACCTGTGAAGAACCCTCCCCAATACAACATGAAAATTAACTTCAAGTTCACAGAAGTGTTACCTTGTCTGCGTGGATATATTTTTGCTTCAGTGGTCGAAATTTGATCTTAGAGCTACCTCAGGAATAGGGCCAAACTTACCTCATTAACAGAGCAAAATAGCCTTAGATAAAAATCTGTTGAGCAGGCCGAATAGATGCTACAGGTAGCCACAGAGATCCTTGTCAAGGGAGGCTGAAAATAATAAACCATCATAGGTTCGGCACACTACTTCAAACTCAAATAGAAATGTTTTAGGATCCTCACTTCGCAATCCATAAAAGTTGGGGAGGACAGATGGTGAGATGTTTTTCATCGTTGGATGAGTTTCCTCATCAACTATAGGGAATCCAAACGAGTTGTCTCCTTCCCTATTTCTTCCATTATTACCTCCACCTCCACCATTGTTGCCTCCATTATTTCCTCCTCCTCTACCTCTACCTCTACCTCTGAATCCATCTACTACTTCCTCTGTCATGATAGTTTCTTCAGAGTCCTCAAGAGTACTCTGGTTCTTTTATCAAGGGAGGATGAGAGGGTGTTTCTTCCTTTTCTTCTTCAGGTGATTCTACTTCTTTAATTACAATATACTCTCATGTAGAAGTAAAGAAAGGGTCTTCTTCTAAATGAGATTTGGTAGATGGTGTAGGAGAATCTTCTAATTCAGCTGCTCCTTGAATTCCAGGAATCTTAAGGCTAGGGGTAGATGGTGGTGAATCTTGTCTATGCCTTGAATAAGATGGAGTTGTGAAAATCGAACTCTTTGGCTCTAGCTATAAACCTTCCCCTAGAATCTCTTGCTCTATGCATGTCATTTTTTTTTTAAGTTGGGCTAATAATTCTCTTTCTGATCTTCCAGGTCACACTAGGTGCAAGAAGAGAGCATACTTAAGAAATTATTGAACCAATAACTCTCTTTTCTGATCCTCCAGATCACACTAGGTGCAAGAGGAGAGCATACTTCAAGAAGTTATCAATTTTTCCCTTCATTTTATTGTTTTTTTTTTAAGAAAGTGGCTACCTAGTTACACTTCCCCGGCAACTACGCCAAAATGTTTGGTCAATTTAGTGTGTCCTAAATTGCTACATTAATTTGTCAATCTGAGATTCGTAAGCTAACGAAGTGTGGTGCACTATACGTGCAAGATAACCTATTTCTTAGTTTTTGTCGTTTTTGGGTTTTTTATTTATCTTGGGGGTATCTTGGTTGGTTTCCTAATGTGAGCTAGAAATTCTAAAAGACAAGTATGGATATAAATGTTCAAGGTAATGATGTCATTTATAATGATTTCCCAAACTTCAAACTTCAAAAGGGTTTAAAACATACAATGACAAAATTAATTCCTAAAAGAAAATGAAAATGTACCACTATATTAGTCAAACAAACAGTGAACTATTGATCATGAAACCCATTACCCTTGCTGCTGTCTAAATACAAAAGAAATTGTGCTCAAAGAAATCCAAGAATTGCAAGCAAAGCTAAAATCAAATTACATCAACTCATATTCTGACCCCTCACCATTAGTCTCGCTATGGTTTTCGGAGGTAATTGATAATGACATGAGTAATTTAATATCTAATCTAACTAATAAAGCAAATGTACAAAAATGAAATAAATAAAACAGTGCTGGAATTAAAAACTAAGAAAAATAAATCAGCAGAAGGACAAGACTGATTCCATGTCATTAGTCATTGTAAAACTATGTGCAAATGCCCGGGCTGCCTACTGTAATCTAGAAAAAAAACACTGATCAGTTAACAGCAGTATAAAGCATGACAAATTATGGACAGAAATAAAACTTTAATACCATAAGAGATGTAATATATATACGTGAATAACTATGGCATAATGATCGTAAGGAAATAAAACATGAAACTATACAGCAATAAACAAAAATCTCGGCGTGTGCAGGGGCCTTCTGCACAATCCTCAGGCAACAACTATCAACCACGAATTATGCTTATGAACAGAGTCTTCTCATATATTCAAAATGCAGTCATAACAAGGAAATAATGTCACGGCACAGTGGGCTTTCTTTTCAGCAAAATTACATTACAGAAGCTAGCTACTATGCGTATGAGAACGCATTATTTATAATAGAGGATGACATAACTACTTTCCTACAATCTGCGCTGATAAAAGACACGTGAACAACCACGTCCAGAAATCTAGCATTATGGCTGCCGTGAAGATTAAATCTATGGAGGGTGGCCGTTGGATTCGGCTTATGGAGCAATTCACATGTGTTGATATGTCCCCTGAGATTTAGGAACGGCCACGCAAGTCTTCACGTGGTGAAAAACGGAGTTCTGTCACCGTAGGACTCTTAGGTTGACCACCGCTTGACTACCTTTGACCACGGCCTTCTTTGGTGAATTTGACTGAGCCAATAGGACTCGGTCCATATCCATGTCATTTCCAACTTGCCCATGTGGCTTGATTTGCCTGAAGACACCTACAATATAGACTTTAACAAAATGGCTGCGGAAAGTTGAAGCAGCTGCGGAAAGTGACAAGATTCCGCAGCTTAATGAGCAAAAATCTAATTCAAACAGCAGACACAAAACATAGTTAAAAACCACTTTAAATGCTCTTTTATGATTAATATGCAATGATGTTGATGACTTAGGAGGTCCAGGTAAATGGAAAAAGTCTAGAAAGGTGTATAGGAAAGATGCAGGTTTGGGACTCAATAGTATCATTTATTACCTAAGCTATTATGCACATATTTATCATAAATAACTTCCATATGTTCTAGAACCACACAATGATCCAAAAATATCGAAATCTTTGTGGCTTGTAGCATGATTGTTTTATTTTTGTTAATCACCAGCTCTTAGCAACAAAAACAACCTTTTTGGTGTTGAATTAATGCATCCCTAAAATAGAGTCAAATTTCTAACCTGTTGACAATGAGTTATATGTTTGGACTCTTAGTTGATATTCTTCTTTATGCTACTTCACTTTTCAAAAGTCAATTTTTGGCATGTTATGTTCAGGTTTCTTTAGTTTATTGATTGCCTTTAAATGCTCATTAAGTAGTAATTAGTAGAAGGGTGAAACAGGAACCTTAGATGATAGAATTTATAAGACAATAAAGAGTTATATACGTCCAATGAATATGGTTCTTTATTCAAATGGTTCAGGCATGCAATACCACTATATTATGCTTTTTAGTTCTAACAGAACAAGCTGCATATTGCCATTCCCTATTTGGTGAGATGCATCATTTCTGTTACTATAAATTGAAAATGTGGTTTTAAGTTTTAAACATGTCCTAAAGTAAAATTATTTTTTTCTTTAGTAAAAAAGGGCATCCTTCTGGCCTATGAAACCTCTTAAGATGAAAGACTTGTGGAAAATTATCAGGGGTGTTACACAGTAATTTGTCACTGTCCCTACAATCGCCATCTCGCCCATTGGAGGGTCGTTTCTGTGACCAATAATCAGTGTCATGCCTTGCAAATACCATCATTGCATCCATTGCCATGAGGACAACATTCCTTCTGTTGATCATTTCCTGAACAGACCCCTAAAAACACCTGTTTTTGCCTTGGCGCTAGTAGCCCGTTATGTACTCGCGCCAATGAGGAAAATTAACACTGAGCTCGCGCCAATTGGCGCTCTGTCCCAATTGAGCACCCGCGCCAATCTTCTTATGGAAAGTTTTTTAAAAAATGAGGCGAAGTTTCGATTACAACAACTTCGTGGATGAGTCATCAGGAGTGGTTTCGATTGAATAACCACGGCCTTCCTCCTTTGGCTTCTTGTTTCCACCTTATGGGGAACCTGCCAAGGGATAAGGCCTCCCTTCCACTATTGTAGGGATCCCAACCTCCTCCTCTCCTCTGTAAATATAGCCTTCATCCATTGATGAAGGGGCTGAATAGTTGAATTGGCTGAATGGTTGAGTCTCCAAGAGCCTTCATAGCCTAAAGAATGCTGCAATAGTCCTCATAGTGCCAAATCAGTAGCAAGGAGATTGATGATCGAAGAGAAAGGCTTGTCCCATTCCTGAAAAGCTTTACCGAGACGTATTCCGCTTACGCCTGTCAAAGGAAGATTCAGCGTCAGAGCCAGGTTGTATTTTCCTTTGTATGAATTAATGATAAGCGACTTTGGTTATGGTTCCACTCATATTATTCATTATGATCATGAGTTGTGTCTTCTCTGACTGATATATAATTGCATATATTGGGTTTTACGCTTGTGTTTGTCGTGTTTCTTGTGTGTGCAGGTGTTCGATCGTGGCAAGCGTGAGGATTGTGATATGCCAGAGCAAGGGAACGGGAGTGTTATCTCCTCTACAAACAACAACGTTGGATTCAAGGTAAGCCTTCTTCGCCATTTGCTTTATTGCAATTAGGAACTTGCACCTTAGCGTGATATGATTGTTGCTAGACCCGATCTGGGCTAGTAGGGATTGCCTCTGTCCGCAGAGGGGATTTACCTCTACAACAAATTGGCAACTCTACTGGGGATCGTTGATTTGGAGTATTGTCTTGTCTTTTCGGTCGATTCTTTACTTTGCTTGCTTGAACAGCTCTTTTGGTTTGCTTTTTTCTAGTGTAAAACCTCTGTTCATCACTCGCGCCATCCCCTATCTGGCGCGGATTAAAGCCAGACAGTTGCGCCATCTCCTGTAGGTGATAGGGTTTTCCCTTGTTCGGAAGTTTCTTTTGGTCAGTACTTTGCTTCTGGGTTTGTTTTAGATTTTACTTGAAGTGGTGAGTCTAGTCTTGGTTGAGATAAATTCTTTGTTTTTTCATTTTCAAGCGTTGGCGCTTGTTTTCAGTTAGAAACCCGCGCTAATTTTCCATTGGCGCTACTTGTCAGTGAGCAAGTTGCGCCAATTGGCGATAGTTGTCAATGATAAAATCGTGCTAATTTCAAGGTGTGTGAAAATTGAGACTTTTTCCCTAAATCCTTCATCAGTGTGTCTTTCCCTTCTGGTCTTTTCACTGTATGAGCATAGATTACATTGCTCATTCTTTGAAATGTCTTCTCTCCATGATTACTTGATGTAAAAGGGAATGAATGCCTTGTTTTGATCTCACGCTTTGGAAGTCCTTTTTGTGTTTTGTCACCTTTTGAGAATTTCGTTACAAAGTGTTTAAAACAACGATTGCATTCTTAGTATTTGTTTACATCTCTTTTACATTCATCCTTCATTAAGGGGATTTGCATTCTTTTAGTTTTCGTCTCATAATTTGCTTTTCGTTAAAATGCATTAAATCACATTGCATTGAAAAGTATTTTTTGAGATCCATCATTGAACTTAAATCACATTGTTTAATAATTGAACGCTAAAAATCGCATTGAGTGCATTCTCTTTCATTAAAAGCATGCATTAAGTAGATTCACATTTCATCGAAAAATGCATTGAGTGCATTCTTATCATTTGAAAAGAAAAGGAAATTGTGCATAGATTACAATTGCATAGTTTTCGGAAAAGCAGGATTTTGCATAGACTACATTGCATTATTCACATCGTTGAGTGTTTGAAATTACTTTTGGATAGTGAAAGTAATCTAGTTTGGAAAAGATTTCGTTTGCAGTGTTGTTTTATGTCGCATCATTGTTTGAAGCTCTTCCCTTAACTAGATAGCATTCATCGAATTGAAAGATTTCTTTTATCATATAGCTGCATTTAGGAGATTTTGAGACATAACACTCGCTAGGGCCTGAAAACTGAAACATAATTGAAGATAAACATTAAAATTTATTCAATTTACACTAAGGCAGAGTTGGAACATTAACGAAACATTTAGAGGTCTAGGCTAGAGACGTGTTTTGGCGTCTTTAAACCTAGTAGTTGTCGTTCGCCTCTTGGCCTTAGACAACACTAGTATGGACTTGTGCTCCCCGTACCATCGCGTATATAAAGGGAGACCCCACTAGGTTTCTATCCTTTATCCATAGGAAGCTGAGTCTACCGCCCTATACCCGTGATACACCGGACACAGCATTCGGGGAGATTGTCTGCACGTACATTAAGTCTTTGGTTGATTTCTCTTTCATTTTGAAACCAAGGTGTATATTGCAGTTCACGGTTATTTGGTACACCCTTTGCCTAGATTACCAGAGTATTCATTTCGATCTTTTCTGACTCATTAAATTTGAAAAGATCATCAAGCGCTTGTCCTTTCACGCTTGTTTCCAATCTGAAAGTGATAGAGTCACCTTTTGTCTATTTCTTGACTCTTAAAATATGAAACAGTAGAGTTTTGTTTCAATGTTTTAAAAATTAACTGCCCACGAAATATTCCTGGTTAAAGTTAGTTTCCTTAGGGTGTTGTTCTGAAGATAGTTTCTGATGGAAACTTTTCCGGAGTTCACCAACCAAGGAATCCCCTCTGATGGGAATCCGGGTCCTTTTCCTCCTTTTGGAAATGTTGGCGCTCCTTATATGGAAACGTTGTCCCTTCCTGAGTTAACTGTTGGGTTGTCTGTTTGGTTGTTCTCAACCTCTGTAGTCCCGAATGTCCCGACTACTGTTCAACCGTCTCCTCCGCCTGAACAACATCATGTTGATTCCAAGGTGGACCTCTCCCTTTCTTCCCCTATTTCTGCGTCCTCCTCTTCTACTTCGCCTGGTGAAAGTCTGGATTCAAGTAACCAGGTGGCTAAGAAGAAGAAGAAGAACTCTGATAAGAGAGAGGCTAAGGCTACAGCTACTACTTCTGAAACATATCATCTTGATAAACCTCACAACCCTCCACGTAAAGTCAAGTTCCCTTGCATGTTGTGCACGGGAGACCATCTTCTTCACGATTGCCCTAGCATTCCCAAGGTGCTTGAAGCATGGTCCAATGGTCGTCCGCCGTTGCCTTTGGCTTCCGGGAGTCAGGTTGGGGGCACATCTTCAATTAGTGCTGGTAAAAATCCTAAGAATCAGGGTAAGATTACCAATCCCTGTAAGTTGTGTGAAGGGCACCATGCCATTCACCTTTGTCCGTATATGGATGAAGCCAAGCGAATTTTGGACAACTCAGCTGTTCCTACACCATGTCTTCCGGATGATTACAAACAGCTTTCTTTGAGTCCTCCACCAGTGGATCCTACGATTGATCAAGAGTCATCCTTGGTCGATCCCGCTCCCTCGGAAATTCAAATTCAGGAATCCGTTCCCAACCAACCATTGCTCGTGGGATCGGTTGAACTGGCCCCGTCTGCGGTGCACCAAGTCTTTTCCGTTGAGAGTGGATCTCACATCCCTGAGGTTCTTCTTGTTTCTTCAGATTCCTTGGACTTGGGGAAAGATTCTCCCGTCCTTATATCTCAAGAAGCTGCTCCTCCGCCTCCCGTGATGGAGTTCCCGGAGGATACTCCTCCCACCTTCGAGATGGAGGTCATGGAGGATGCTCCTTCTTCTTCCGTAACACCAGGGGAAGAGCATCTCGGTTCGATGGTAGCCCCTCCGAGTAGTTTGGTCGCTTCCTTTGATTGGAGTCGATTTGTAGGATACCGCCTTCTGTCGTATGTGCCTTTTGAGATAACGGTACAGGGCTTTGGTTTGGTCGTACCCAGCGTGGTTATAGACGAAGGTGCGTCTGTTAGTATTCTGTCTTCAACTACTTGGAAAGCTTGTGGTTCGCCTCTGCTTGTGCTTGTTACACAGAATCTATTGGCGTTTAATAGAAGAACTAGTCAACCATTGGGGATCCTTCCAAGGTTACCTGTTACTTTGGGAGGTAAAACCATCCATATGGACATGATGGTTGTTCCAGGTCCCTTGGATTTCAATCTGTTTTTGGGTCGCGATTACACCTATGCCATGGGAGCTCTTGTCTCCTCCCTTTTTCGTGTGGTTTGTTTTCCACATGAAGGACGGATCGTGACCAGTGATCAGCTTTCGTTCTTTGGTCCTGATGTGGCAGCTGGCCCGCCATCATCCCTTCCTGGTTTTTATCCACCCGTTGTATCTGCCCCACCGTAGGTCAACTATGTGGCTACATACCTCGTGCCTATACTCAGTGACGATGCCATCGTGCATAGTGTGCTGGGGGCATGGGTCTTGATTTCCAAGATGTTTTCCTTCCATCGGGAGTGGAAATCTTGGAAGCGATGACTTCTTGTTCATTATGATGAGGTCGATCGGAGCACAGTTCGTTTTCTTGTGTCAAGCTCCTTAAAAAATGAAACAAGCTGGTCGGAGCATAGTTCGTTTTCTTGTGTTAAGCTCCTTAAACCATGAAACAAGGTGTCCTGAGAATAGTTCTTTTAATGTGTCAACCTCGTTAAAACAATGAAACACGTTCCCGTTCAATTCGAGTCTTTGATAAGATCTCGTAAAATCCCAGTGGAGTCTTTCTCTTGATCTCGTAAATTGAACCTTCACTCCATCTGCCTTTCATATGGACTGAAGCTTGGGGGGCATGCACCTCGAATTGAGTCACCATGTTGGGGGGGCATGCTTAATTTTTCAAGCATAGTTTATCTTTGTTTCAAGCTTGTGTAAAAATGAAACCATTCCCATTTTTACCTCTTGTGATTGCCATTTTATCAGCCTGTTTTGCTAGATGAGCCTTGGTTTTCTCACTCCATCGTCACTATCTGCTTGGCCGATCATATGCCTTCACTTGGTTGTTTTACCTGTTCCTGAGGAACCGCTGCGATGAGTGGTCTTGTTAGCCAGCCTTGTAACCTTTATTTGTTCAGAGCAGTTCCACCATTATCGGAACCAGTTGCTTCCCTTTATACCACTCGTTCCTCCAGGAGGAGTCATCTTTCAGCTCTTTTCTGACTCCTTAAACATGAAAAGATTGTCGAGTCGCTTGTCGTTTTGATCTCGTTAAAGTGGTTACCAAACGACATCTACCCAGTATATGTTTACCCCTTTTTCGGGCTGGGATAGATTACTTACGAAAAAGGAATACCCTTGCCTATCGCGACTAGGAGGTTTTCTCTGACATAGTTTTCTACCTTTTCGGATCTGAGGAACTATTTATGAAAAGGGACCGTTGGAGTTTACTTTTTGTTGTCTTTTCAAACTCTCTAAACATGAAAAGACGCCGAGTTCTTCCTTTGTCAGACTCGTTAAACCCTGATGAAATTGGATTCAGTCGTGATGACGGTGTTCGAGTTCCTCCTTCCTAGGGCTCGTTAAATGTACTAGGATGGATTCGTCTGAAAGATGAACTTATATTACAAGCATATGTTATCCTCTTCAAGCTTGTGTAAAAATAAAGAGGTACTCGCCAGAAATGGTGGGGGGGAAATGGAACCAGCATCATTGTCGTGTCGGCAGTATGTCACTCTTGAACATGGCACTTGTCTGCATTCGTGTCGGATTGGGGACATCTCATCTCGTTTTCCACTTGCCTCCGTGAGTTTGGGTGATCCCTTTTGACCTCTCATTTTCTCTTTGCCTCTTCATCATGACCCCTGATCTGTTGATGTCAAATACTACCAAATCCACTGTCGTGCCGCCGATATGTTCAAGAGAAGTTGACCTCTGCAAAAGTCTCAACCTTCCTCTGATTCTCATCTGATCCTGATTCACAAAGACATTATGTCCTCTCTCTCGCGTCGATGATGTGGGAAACACTATGGCCCACCTTCGATTAAGGTCACTTCCTTTCGACATCAGCTCATTATCCAGGAAGCTGATCTAGAGACTCCCTTCTGGTACCTTGGAGCTTGCATGCCTCAATGGTAGGTTCTTCGCGTTTGACGTGAGGTTTTCATCATTGGCCTCCGATCGAGTGATTCTACGGGTGTTCGATGCCAGCTCACTGATTCACATGTCGTAGATTGTACCTATAGTACCTTGAGGACCATTGTCATTATTGGTGGTACCTCTCACGTCTGTTAACAGCTTTCATTATTGGCCGGTAATCAGGCGATGTTCTTGCATGTTCGACTTCAGCATACTTATTCGCATGCTTGAACTTGTACTTTGTTCAGGTCGAAGTGGAGCGCAAGACCCTGGATTTTCTCTGTTAGGATCTAGGCTGCGATTTTGTGGATTATTATGATTGGTTACATGACTCACTGATTGGATGGCTGCGACCATACCTGAGTCTCTTTTATCGATCCTTATTGGATGGCTGCGTCCATACCTTGGATATGGATTATTGTATACTCTGTTATGGATGGCTGCGCCCATACCACATATATCATGTATTTGAGATATCAGTTGTATTTGTCTACGCAGGTTTTCCGATGGCAGTGTTTTCAGTTGGACACGTTCTCGTAAAGCATTTCACCCCTCTCTCTTTCGGGCCTCATGCTTTAGGGGGCATCTGTTACACAATAATTTGTCACCGTCCCTGCAATCCCCATCTCGCCCATTGGAGGGTCGTTTCTGTGACCAATAATCAGTGTCATGCCTTGCAAATACCATCATTGCATCCCTTTCCATGAGGACAACATTCCCTCTGTTGATCATTTCCTGAGCAAACCCCTAAAAACACATGTTTTTGCCTTGGCGTTGATAGCCCGTTATGTACTTGCGCCAATGAGGAAAATTAACACTGAGCCCGCGCCAATTGGCGCTCTATCCCAATTGAGCACCCACGCCAATCTTCTTATGGAATTTTTTTTTAAAAATGAGGCAAAGTTTCGATTACAACAACTTCGTGGATGAGTCATCAGGAGTGGTTTCGACTGAATAACCACGGCCTTCCTCCTTTGGCCTCTTGTTTCCACCTTATGGGGAACCTGCCAAGGGATAAGGCCTCCCTTCCACTATTGTAGGGATCCCAACCTCCTCCTCTCCTCTATAAATATAGCCTTCATCCATTGATGAAGGCGCTGAATAGTTGAATTGGCTGAATGGTTGAGTCTCCAAGAGCCTTCATAGCCTAAAAAATGCTGCAATAGTCCTCATAGTGCCAAATCAGTAGCAAGGAGATTGACGATCGAAGAGAGAGGCTTGTCCCATTCCCGACAAGCTTTACCGAGACGTATTCCGCTGACGACCTGCCAAAGGAAGCTTCAGCGTCAGAGCCAGGTTGTATTTTCCTTTGTATGAATTAATGATAAGCGATTTTGGTTATGGTTCCACTTGTATTGTTCATTATGATCATGAGTTGTGTCTTCTCTGACTGATATATAATTGCATATATTGGGTTTTACGCTTGTGTTTGTCGTGTTTCTTGTGTGTGCAGGTGTTCGATCGCGGCAAGCGTGAGGTTTGTGATCTGTCGGAGCAAGGGAACGGGAGTGTTATCTCCTCTACAAACAACAACATTGGATTCAAGGTAAGCTTCTTCGCCATTTGGTTTATTGCAATTAGGAGCTTGCACCTTAGCGTGATATGATTGTTGCTAGAGCCGATCTGGGCTAGTAGGGATCGTCTCTGTCCGCAGAGGGGATTTACCTCTACAACAAGGAGTGATACTACAAACTTATTTGTTTTTTTCTTTAATATAGATCAGCTTGGACTTCCTTTATTTTGACCAGTCTGGCAAAATTTTTATAATCGATTGTCATTAATTGTTTTTCAGGTGGACTCTGTTGAGAGACCAATGCCACAAACACGATTTGTTTTAAAGAAAGCTCTAGAGCTTGGAATTTCTATTCTAGTGGTGGTGAATAAGATTGACAGGCCTTCAACTCGTCCTAATCATGTGGTCAATGCAACGTTTGAGCTTTTTATTGAATTGAATGCTACTGATGAACAAATAAAATTTTCAAGCAAGGGCATCAGGAATCATGATTTATAAAAGTCAAGGCTGATAATTTGTTTTTGCCTGCTTCTGTTTCCTTAAAGTTATGTGTTAATTCTATTGAAAATGCAATGTGATTTCCAAGTCATATATGCAAGTGGTGTCAAGGGCCAAGCTGGATTAAGTCCCGAAAAAGTTGGGAATGACCTTGGACCACTTTTTGGGCATCAAGAATCATGATTTATAAAAGTCAAGGCTGATAATTTGTTTATGTCTGCTTCAGTTTCCTTAAAGTTATGTGTTAATTCTATTGTAAATGCAGTGTGATTTCCAAGTCATATATGCAAGTGGTGTCAAGGGCCAAGCTGGATTAAGTCCCGAAAAAGTTGGGAATGACCTTGGACCTCTTTTTGAACCAATCGAGGGAAAGAAGTCCAATTTTTTATTATCCATATAATTTTTAATGCCAAATCCCCTTCAGTTTCAAGGTTCCATCGACATAATTTCCAAAAAAATAAGTAGTATGCTTATTTGTTACATGCTAGAGTGATGTAAAATAATACTTTTGGTTTTAGTAATCACCATGATACACTAGGCTATTAAAGGCTCAGGAGTATCTATATGTTTGTGAGTCTTACTTATTCTCGCTTGATATAAATCCTTACATTAACAAATAAAGGTGTCTACAAAAGAAAATAATCTTACATGAAAGATGTATCCCCACATGAGAAACGTCAACGCAAAAAGGAGGCTTACCATCAACCACAATCTGGTACAGGTTTTCATCTGTTTTACTTTTAGTGAATCCCAACCCGGTGAAATAGCTATCAATTTGAGTGTACCAAGCACGAGGTGCTTGCTTGAACCCATACAATTCTCTCTTGAGTCGACACATATGCGACTCACTGTCAAAGATCTCGAAACCTTTTGGCTACTCTATGTACACTTCTTGCTCAATAACTCCATTAACAAACACAATTTTTCACATCCATCTGATGAATGTGCCACCCCATTTGCGTTAAGAGTGCAAGGATAGATCTAATGGAAGAGTACCTTACAATTGTTTAAAAAATATCATCATAGTCGATCCCCTCAATCTATGAGAATCCCCAGGCCACAAACTTGGCCTTGTACTTCTCCACACACCCATCAACATATTACTTTACCTTGTAGATCCATCTAGATCCAACCATTGATTTGCCAACTGATCTTGCGACAGTCTCCCATGCACTATTCTTGATAAAGGATTCATACTCCACCATTGCATCAACCCAAATTGGTTGTTGCACTGCCTCCTGAAAGAAAGAGGGTTCTGTCACAATACACTTGCTCATAAGAGCCATGTATCCAGTAAACCAGTCTGGAGACTGTCTCTGTCTGCGCAGTGAAGTAGGAGCTCCTACATTCTCTGCTGCATCAAGTCTCAATCTATCAGCTTCTGTGGTGAGCCTTCTACCATTTCTGGTGGATGGCTCTGCATGAGTGTTTTATGCCACTCCATGATCTACCACATGTGGCTGCTCCACATATTGAGGCTCATCCTTTGGAACCAAGAGTTCCTCCTCTGGATGCAAATCCAACTCCCTCTCAAGGGACAATCGCATGGTTTCTCCTCATCAAATTTTATATCTCGTCACACAATAATCATTATGTTGTTTGGAAAATACACCCGATAGTTGTGGAAAGTATCAGTGTACCTCAAAAAATTCTCATTTTTGGTTGTTGATTCTAGCTTCTTCCTGGCGTCTTTGGTCACATGCACATAAATAGATGAGCCAAAAATCTTAAAATGTGAAACATCAAGTTTCTTACCAGTAAAATCCTCTTCTGGTGTACTCATGCCAAGTATCCTATGAGTACAATGTTTTTGAGCAAATACCACTGTGTTGCATGCCTCCGCCCATATATGCAACGGTAGGCCCTGATCATGCAACATCGCTCTTCTTTCACCCACAACTATTCTATTCTTTCTCTTTGTGACCCCATTCTACTGTGGTTTATAAGGCACAATGAGTTCTCTCCGAATTCCTTCTTCACTGTAGAAGTTCTTGAATTCATTGAAGATGTACTCACCACCATTGTCGCTCCTAAGTTCCTTCACATGCTTCCCCGTATATTTCTCCACCAGTACTTTGAACTCAAGAAACTTTGAGAACGTCTGATGTTTCTTCTGCATGAAGTAGATCCAACACTTCCAAGAAAATTCGTCAACAAATATCACATCTAGTACTTATGCTTTGTTGTCGAAGTAGTAGAGAATGGTCCACACATCTCTAAGTGAACTCTCTCAAGGATCCCCGAGGCTTCGTTCTCCTTCTCATGAAAGGTTACATTTGCATATTTTCCCATAGTACATCCCTTACATGTGTCTGACTGTGCAAGTGTACCCTTGAGAAGACACAGAGAAATTTGTTGCATGAATTTTAAGGCTCCATGGTGAATATGGCACAATCATCGATGGTGCCATAACTCACCCTCATCTCGGATCACCATTTTGTCCTCCTTACCCATCAATGTTGTGTAACCATCTACATCAAGTTTATAGATATTCTTAACTCGAATCCCAATCTTCTTGGCTTGTCCTGTTGTTTTGTGTCATAGGAAATCTTTTCCTTCATTGAAAACACGTCATAGCCTCTATCCTCCAACATTGCAACTGAGACTAAATTTTTCTTCAAGCTTGGTACATGCATTACATCTTTTAATTGAAAGGGTTTACCTATGATGTGAAGAAATCCTTCAAGAAGGCTGCTGCCGATGGACCCCTCAAAGGTATTCTTGCAGTGTGTGATGAACACTTGTTGTCCATGGACTTTCGTGGTTCCCACGCTTCAGCCATTGTAGATACCACACTCACTATGGTCATGGGAGAGGACATGATTAAAGTGGTTGCCTAGTTCGACAATGAATGGGCTTACAGGTATTCATCTCATAACTTAAATACTGTACATTTTGGTTTCAGTGGCCCACGAAATAAATCCCCTTCATTTTGCATTTTAAATAACTATAAATATTATAGACTGCATTTGTCATATACATATATGACATTTAATGCTGTTGCTTTAAAAGAAAAAAACATTTTCTTTTTCATTATAAAAAAATAGTACATAGATAGTCTTTTCTTTTCTCTTTGTTCCTCCTATTCTTTACTTTAATAGTATGTTACTTTTCTCAAAAAATAAAGAAGATAACTTCTCCAGAAAAATAGTATCTTACTTTTCTCAAAAATAAGAAGATAGCTTCTCCACAAAAAGATGTTGATGCATGGCCTTCTCACGACATAGTTTTTATTTACCCGACTTTTAAATGAAAGATTATTTAACTTTTCTTATCTGGTTTTTTTGTTTTGTTTTGATTGTAATAAACAGCCAAATGGTTGTAGAGTTTGCACACACGGTGCATGCAAAATATGCAACGACCTTGGGTGAAGTTCTTACTCTTGTGGACGAACAAATATGCACGGTCAATATAGAGCACATTGGATGCAAAATGCACGATGTTTAAATTTAATTTTTTTACCGTTGGCTACTCGCCTTCCCTCGTGTTTTAGTGATCAAACTAGAGTGCAAGAATAAAGCTAATTCAGCAACAGTCATGTGTTTACTTTAAGGTGTTTACAAAGAAATTATCTGTGTGAGCCAAAAGTCATGTGTGATGTCTACTTTCCAGCTGTGTTTCACTTCTTATCTAGAGAGGAGAGAGGTTTGTAATAGTTTTTTTTCTATAAATAATATGTTATTTATTTAAAATTGATTTTTTCATGTGTCTAATTTTTTTTCTCGTCTTTTTTCAAGTTTCTCCGAGGATAAGTGACTGTTGTTTCATGGTCGATATTGGATTATGCCTAAGTTATATATATATATATATATATTAGAAAATTAGCAATTGCGCCAGGAGGCGCAAAGAAACGCCATAAAGTAAACCTCGGAAGATGTAGCAACGACTATGGAAAGGAAGTGTCTTGGTGTCCTACATGTAAAAAGCAAGCTCAACTAGAAAACATAGCAGGACCTCCTCTGTATGCCCCCATCTGGATAAACAAGTATGCGGCAGTCCCATATGGGCGAAAGACCCTCTTGTTCAAATCTTCTTCCACATGAATTAACTCGATGCTTCTGCTGGTGCTGTTCATGGCTATGCTAGTATTATGAATAATACCGGACTTTACCATCTACTTCACCTTTGTTGCTCTGAATTCGAAACTGAATGCACCCGCCTTCGAATCTGCCTCAAGAAATGATCCTCCTATGAATTTACAAGAGAAGAAATCGTGTCGGCCAAATGGCATAAATTCTGATTTGAGAGATCTGACCATCTATTAATTGGACACCAACACATTTAAGGTGAAACAAAAGAACAACGATGCTTATGAAGGCTAATTTATTTGGGGTTTTCTATCCATGTTATAAGTCTGCCGTATTAATAATGGGTTTGATCCAATCTTCTGAATAGCAAAGGGGAGAAGATGAAGAAGAAAAAGCAGTGGAGGAAAAGAGTCATGAAGAGAAACTTGGAGAAGATAAAAAAAAATGTTTTCGAACAGGAACCAGAGGTCCTGCTGTGCCATCCCTCTGTATCTCCGTTGTCACCACAATTGTCATTCAGTGGGAATCCTTACATGGGTTCTTCTGTGAGAGTATGGGATCCTTACAACATACTCACCCCCGTTTCTTTATCACCTACTCATTCCACTTCCGGTTCTCTTTACTCCAATGCTTTGGAACATTCTAGGTGGTTGCCTATGGAGGATGATCTCATCATAGAAGTTGCCTAGCCATCCCTCTGCATCTTCGTTGTCACCACAACTGTCATTCAGTGGGAGTCCTTACATGGGTCCTTCTGTGAGGGTATGGGATCCTTACAACATACTCACCCCCGTTTCTTTATCACCTACTCATTCCACTTCCAGTTCTCTTTACTCCAATGATTTGGAACATTCTAGGTGGTTGCCTATGGAGGATGATCTTATCACAGAAGTTTTTTTAATCAGGCATGCCGAGTGCACCATGAATGAGGAGCCATAACAGATTGGGGACAGATCTCCTTCTGCGACATTGACAACCAATGGGAAGAGGCAAGCCAGGGCTCTGGGGGTGTTTCTCAAGTCACAGGGAATCATTTTCAATGCAATCTATTCGTCCCCGCTCGACCGTGCCAAGCAAAATGCATTGCCCATTTTCCAGGGACTGAATATTTTAGAAGAGAAGTTAGAATACTCTGATTCACTAATAGAGATGAGTCAAGGACAATGGGAAGGTTGCCTTCATTCAAATATTTACACTCCTGACTTGTTTAATGCGATTGACAGATCTCAGCCTGACTTCCATGCCCCTGGTGGAGAGTCTCAACGTCAAGTTGAGTTTCATGTCACTGAATTTATAAACAGCAGAGCACTGACTCGTGAGGAGGGCTGAGAATCCAATACAGAGGAATTCTGGACAGTTGCAGAAGCAGATCAAATGATCCGCGAGTCAAAAATCTCTGCTGCAGATTCATCCTGTTGAAGATGGGGATGATGTTATTGTATCTCAGTGGGAATTATTTAATAGGAAAAAACAATTAGGAAGAAGAAAGTCTGGTAAAAGCAGGCCGCAGTTTGTCACTACAAGAGATAATGAGACTGCAACTGATTCTTCTTCCAAAGAAGGGAACAATTGGACGCAGTGACATGAACAAAGCAAACAAGCCACTCAATGTGTAGCCATCTTCATGCATGGGATGGGTATCAAGTCCCTTATCAGGGGATTGCTTGGGTTTAATCCGGCGATGACATATCAACTGTCTATTGACAACACATCCAGGACTGTTGTCTGTTATTCTTTTAAAACATGATCGCAAATTCAGAGGATCAAAGATACTTCACATTTGAGGCTTCTATAAGATCATTTTCTATTTAAAGGCAACGAAGGTTGTTGCCCCATTTTACTTCACAAAGGATGAAAGTAGTATTGGCAAGGTTTGAAATTAGCTTCAAATGGTTAAATTCAAGCTACCATGGTACATTTATGCTTCAGCTTCTTCAGTTAGTTTTTGGTTTTTAGTACGTCTAAGTTAAGGTGCTTCATATTTTTATAGATGCATTTTCCTTATACATTCTTAACTTGAGGAACTTGAAGAATCTGTGTTCATTAATAGAATCCACAGAGCAGAATTCACAGAGCAGCGTGGTAGTTCATCCATATTGGGATTGCCAAAACCGATTTGAGGCACAGTGAGCGTCTGAGTTGTAGGGCAGAAACAACAGTTGCGAGGGCGAACTGTTGTTGCCGTCTCCAGGAGGGCGAACCACTGTTTTCGTCACCAGGAGGTGGACACGGTGCCAGGTTTTATCGGTCGACCCACAAACAGAAGGAAACGTTTCTCTTCTTGTTGGAGAAATTAAGTTTATTTGGTTAATAAAAAGTTATTTGGCACTAATTCTGTGGCATCATCCGAATTCAGAGGCTAAGACAGAGGAATAATTTCAGCCCTCTTGAAGACCTGTGCCAAATCTTATTGCAGACCTTTTTGTGGACAGAAATGAAGGATATTTTGTCTTGGATCAGGGAATCAATTTGAGCAAGGGAAATGATCTCTTGCCACCACCTTGAAAAATATGTTGAAGAGGTAGAACTTCCAGCGGGTGATAGTTATACGTCTGAATTGCCTATTTTCACTCCTGCAGTGGATGAAACTCGGACATCCAATGATGTGGATACTTTTATAGAGGACAAACCATTAGACTTTTCAAATGGAGAAAAACATGTTGTAATGGATGACCAAGAAGATGCAGTAATGAATGATGTTCACAACAATGAAGATGAATATGTTGACCATGAAGATTATGATTTGGAACATACATACCATGAGGAAAATGAAAAGTGGGAAAGGAATGAATATGAGCAAGAAAATGAATACTATCTATAAGATGATGATGACGAATTTTCTAGGAATCTTGGGGCATCTTCTCTTGATTAGTTTAGTGACTTGTATTAAAAGATTTGTTGAAAACTGTTTGCAAACCTGTTAAAGTTGTTTGTAAATCTGTGCATGTATTGGTAAGCACAATGGTGGTTCATTGTTGTGGTTTTTCTTGGAATGTAGTGTAAAATGAAAAATTCATGTGTTGTCAAGTATGTTCATGTATTGGCAGGTACAATGGTGTTTTTCTATTGTAGTTTTTCTTGGAATGTCATTGTGAAATTAGCCTCACCTGGATCTGGATTTTATTTCATTGTTCATAAGCATCTTTATTCCATTACAGAGCTCCACAAGTACTGACCCTACACTCCAAATATCACAAGGGTAGTTCCATCCAAGACCTGCTAAGAAACATTAACTGTAAATAAAAAGGGCATGTGTTCGATATGATGCAATTGACATTCGTACTTTCAAAATCTGATGGATAAACCATAGAACAATCTTTCTAAGCTCACCCAAAATAACTTCAGGAGCACGATAATGCCTTGAGGAGACTACTGAGGTGTGATCTTCATCCTCAAATGTGGTGCTTCCAAAATCAATCAAATTTATGGCACTTGACTTTGGTAACCTTTTAAATTCATCTGGAAATCCTTTCACACCCTTTTGAACAACAATAATGTTATCAGAGTTGTCCTTAAACATAAATGCATGTTGTCAAAATGTTAATCTCGACAATTGTGAAAACTAACGGGCATAACATATAGACAAAGATTATGTTATTCGATTATTACTTTTTGTTGAAAACAATATGTACTCCAATACAAATCAATATTATCAATTGATATATTATGCTAATCTCAATCACAAACAACACATAAGCAATCTACCTTGCAATCTGGAACCTTCACAGAGTTTGACGAAACAAGAAAGTATATTTTCAGGCTTTAAATCCATGTGAATGAGTTTCAACTCATGCATATCTGCCACAGATCATTGGAAATATTGGGAGAAGAAAATCCTGGATAGCGTCATTAGTGCCCTTATAAAGGCTCGCTCCACTGTTTTAATTAATGGCAACAAACAATCATTCAGTATAATATTAAATTATATGTTTAAGCCTTCAAACTGAAAATGCAAAGATATAAGTGCGAGTATCGTCTACACACGTGCTACAGATTCCAACAGTTGCCTTCCAACCTCCCGTACAAGATCAATGGGAAATGGGTTGTAATTGTTTTTGCGTAGGAAATCATATAAGCTTGGGCTAAGCTTGTCAAAGGCCTGTTTTTACATCCATGCACAAAATTAAACACACTAACAACCATAACACAGGCTACTCTAAGGGGTTTGTAAAGAAGGAAAAAAAAAAAGAGATATAAACCGGTACAGAACACTGACTATGCAAGTGTGATTTTGGTAGTCAAACCACTCGCGCATCTGCACACAACTGTATTGGGAAAGGCATACATCTCAGGAAACCATTTCCAAGTTCAAAAAATGTCTAAATCAAGGAATCATACAAGCATGTTACCCAACATGGCCATATATTAAATTATACATGTATAACTAAGTACATCGACTTCTATCATTGCAACCTCTCGATACTTTTGTAATCCACAGACAATTTTAATGGCCAAGAGATCCTTTGATTTTTGATCCTAACATACTAACACTTGAACAAATGTTCCTGTAATCATTGGTAATGTTATCATCAAAATAAAATCCATCCATCTCACCGGTCAAGAATCCAAAACAAACAAACAAAAAGTACGCATTGGAGAAAAAAAATCTTGTGAATGTCCGAAAACCAGAAAATGCAGCATGCTGCCCCTTATTGAGAGTCTCGATGACCCAACCTTCTAACAAAAATCGCATCTACATGTTAACCCTGGAGACTCTTAATGTCCCAGCGATCTACAACCTATCAAGAAGAGGGATTTGATGTCACACTAAGTGTGGCAAACCCAGCCCAACTTAACAGGCATGACCCATAAGATCATAACAAGTCACACCTCTGGAGACTTCTGCCTTGACTTAGGCGGCACGACAACCCCAGCCCGACTCAAAAGATATGACAGCCCAAGTCCAATTAATAGGCATGACCATGAGCTCCTGAATGTCTAAAAATCTAAAACTGCTATCACTTGTTGCCCCTTTAGACTCCTGATGTCCAATCCATCTATCAAAAAATCCATCTACATGTAAACCCTTAACCATTGAGACTAATGTTCAAGCAATCTACTAGCTATCAAGAAGTGAGATTTGAATGTGACAACCCCAGACCGTCTTAACAGGCATGACCCATATGGTGAGAAAAAATCACATCTTTGGAGACTTCGGCCCGACATAACAGGCATGACAACCCGAGCCCAAATTAACAAGCATGACCTATGAGGTGAGAACAAGCAACATCTTTTGAGATTTGAACCTCTGGTGGGGCAATAACAACACCCAACTTTCACTGACCTGGGAAACACATGTGACATGTTCAATAATAAGGGAAAATAACAAGAAATGTAGACCCCCTACAATGCTTACCTCCACCCATCTTACTGAGTATTTTGTTTGCAAAAAAACAACAGTACATTTTAGCCAGATTAGTAGAGTAAATCAGGTAAAAAGGGCATTTACAAACTATGTTTTGCAATTTTCAGCAGAACCCTCATGATAGATCTAACACTCCTAAAAGTCAAAACCCATTGCAAACCTGAGCTGAAATACGTGTTCTTACATCGAGGCATCAAATTCTCTCCAAGTTCGAAGATATAGTGGCCATCCCTATCATCACTGCGCCATGGTGGTGAGCCAGTCCGGGAGCCCTCTTCTTTGGGTTTTATAATGGAAGAGGCAGACCGACTACTGTCTGAAACAGAGGTGGAGGGTTCTGTCCCAACTAAAAAAGGCATGTTCTCCCCTTCATTTATACTTACGATACCAAAATCCTTCCCAGTAAATACCAGGGTTGGCTGGACCTACACACACACCCGCCGTTTTTCTTTTTCTAAGAGGATGCAAAACCGTTTAACCATGTTTCTTGAAAGCTTGAATACCAGGGAATGAAAAGACCGTCCTCTAAAATCTAACAAGTAGATCTACAAGAAAACAGATCAAGATAATCGCAAATAGAAAACTAACCCACTGCTTCTCCTGTGTTGTTCATGGCTATGCTGGTATTATGAATAATACTGGGCTTTACCATCTGCTTCACCTCTGTTGCTTTGAATTTGAAACTGAATGCACCCACCTTCGAATCTACCTAATACTGGGCTTTACCATCTGCTTCACCTCTGTTGCTCTGAATTCGAAACTGAATGCACTCGCCTTCGAATCTGCCTGAAGAAATGATCCTCCTGTGAATTTAGAAGAGAAGAAATCGTGATGGCCAAATGGCATAAATTCTGGCTGCTACTTTTGGTGACTGAAATCGACAGCTCTCGTCTGCCAGTTATCTATAAATCTATGGAACCCTTCCAACAACCGTCTCTCAGCAAAACAGAAGCGTTGGTCCCCTGTTCATGGACGGTAGAGAACTACGAATTCATTAATACGAAACAGAGATGTATAAGGACGTCAGTGGACAGATGACCAATTTTTATTGGTTGAACAAATAACCAAATGTAAAATTTTAATTGGCTGGAAAGGCGATAGACAAATCTTCTTATTGGCTGGGGTGAACAGTGTTTGCTCACCCCAAGCCAACAAAGAAAACACCAACCGGCCATTGTATTCATTTGGCAGAAGATCAACCGCAAACACGCTGACGTAATGGTTCCTGCAGTGGCTTCTGGTCTCATATGTGGAGATGGCATTTGGACTCTTCCGGCCTCATTTCTGGCTCTGGCTAAAGTCAATCCTCCCATCTGCATGAAATTTCTGTCCAGAAGCATGAACACTAAAGTGGATGCCTTTATTAGCAAGGGCTGATCTAAAGAGATCAAAATCACAGATTTTGTATTCATGTTGTGTTATATGCATCGTATAGAAAGAATTGTGATGGATATGTACATAATATTTACAAGAATGTTGTTGTTCTTTAGCCATATGGAATTGTAATGCAGGTTACCCGCTTCTATGGTGAGTAAGCTGTGTGTGTTTTTATACCAAGGATTTGAAAATTTCAATGGTTGATGCTGAACTTCTGAGTTTTGATTTGTTTATACCATGGATGTGAAGATTCAATGACATCCTAATCCTGAACTTCTGAGTTTTGATTTTTTTATAACCATGGATGTGAAGATTCAATGGCATCTTAATCCTGAACTTCTGAGTTTTGATTTGTTTATACCATGGATGTGAAAATTCAATGACATCTTAATCCTGAACTTCTGAGTTTTGATTTTTTTATACCATGGATGTGAAGATTCAATGGCATCTGAAAACTCGGAAGTTCAGAATTAAAATGTCATTGAATTTTCACATCCATTGGCAGGGGAATATACTGAGACACTTTTTTGGGTACACGGTCTCTTATCAAATTGATCACAATGGCTGCTGCAAAGAAACAATAACAGAGAGTGAGGCAGTGCTTGGGAAGGGCACCAAAGCCCTCTACTCCTAGAATGGCCATATTTCTGAAAATCAGTGCATAGGGGGCTGGATATTCTCCATTTTGATCTCCCAAATTGAAGGCATTGTAGAATAGCCAGAACGTACAGGGTGCTATTATGCATCCCATGGCAGTCCCAATCACTTGACTCACAAACATAGATCTTGGGAATGACAAGGTCAGGTATCCAGTCTTGAAATCCTTCATCAGATCTGAAGCAGTGGACACTATAGACATCATCACTCCACAGGCAGCCAATCCTGCTATTACACCACCATCTTCCTTCCCTGCCCATGCTCCAAATATAAATATGGGTAATTTCCCATAAGTTGAGGCCAAGCTCCAATCTATGAGCCCAGACCCATACGCATTACAGAATGCCAACACTGGTGCCACTATGTATGCTACCAGTACAAAGTACCATTTCATATGACGAAAAATCTGTGGAATGACCCCTATGGATATAGCAGCAAGGGCTACATACCCTGCTGCAGCCACCCAAAGGGGTATACCGTCCTTCATAAACATCTCGTTCCGCTGCTGCTCATCATAGGGTACTGCTGCATCCACTGGTGCCTCGTTCCCATCACCGGTTACCACTGGAAGCTCTCTTTGAGACCTCTTCTTCCCTTGACTGTATATATTGGTCACAGTAATATAGAAGATTTTGACGAAATTGTATAATCTATCACCCAATATGAGAGCAATAGACACAAAGACCTTGTAACCTTGGAGGCCATGCATACTTTTGTCATCTGCAGTGTACCATTCTCCTTTGTGGTTATGTATGAGAGGCCACATAAGACCCCAAGAGATTACTGCGCCGAACAATATGGAAAAATTCACCAAGTGGGGACAGATCATCCCAGCTCCTACATATGTCATACTGAAGTCGAAATAAAATCTGCATTTTACAGATTCGGGGTAAGTTTTCATAATCATCAAAATCTAGTTAGAATAGTTGTTAACAGTTGTGGGGCTTTTGTTCAATTTCCCCCCAAATCTGAATCAGCTCTCATATTATATCTCTCAATGTAAATTTACAATAAAAAAATAGACAACCCAAATACATACTTTTGATCCCTAGCTTTTAATCCAAAAGTAGGAAACTGCGTAAAGCCACAATCATCACCAGATGTGAAAAACCACTGGAAAAAACCCCAGAAAAAACTGAATGTAAAATATTTTCCAAGCGCTCTAACTTGCTTCCTGCAAAATTTAGGGGCAACACACTGTAAAATCAGAAATTTATGTACAGGTGGAGTAAATAAAGTTTAAACTACACTCATCCATTTCATACATAAATTTCCTTCCATTACAATAGCATTACCTGGCTAGCTTGTCTCCCTGAGGAGTGTGGAATCCATTAATGAGAACCGCTGTTGCTGTACCATTTGGATAGGTGAGCTTGTAGTCTATCACCATTATATGATGACCCACTTCAAATAATTTTCAGACTTAAAAAGGTTTGGTTTTAGGTTGTTTTTGTCTAGCTTTAGATAAAGCGTGTGAGGGAAACATAGTTCTAGGGAGAGGGCACAAGTCCCAAGGAGGTTATTCGTCTTATTGAAGTGCTCGCTTAATGATAGTTCCTTCATGCAAGTTGACAATGCAAATCCCAAACCCAGAAAGAGATCAAGGAATGGGAAATGATCCAACGGTTGGATTTGTTTTTATTGTAAACCTCATATGACCTTGCACAAGAGAGCTTAGCGTAGAGTTTACGTAGTCAGTCTTACTTCAGTTCAGAGAAAGGAAGTAAGATTTGTCTACAGCATTGTTATTTTGATTTTTGCCATGATAGGCAAAGATGTGATTTGGGATAGACCTGTGGCCTGTGGGTATTTTGTTATATATTTTTTTTTATATTTTGTTTTTCAGTTTCTAGAATTTGAATATAGCAATTTTGATAGTATGTAAAGCTTAAAGTTACCTAGGGTTTTAGGAGATTCTTTGAATATATAATACATTACCATGGTCTAGAAAATCTAACATTTTCTTTGCTAATGAGGGCATATGGCTTTCTTGTTTCAGCTGAAGGAAGCCGATAACCTAATATTCATAAGTGGTCCCTGTTTTCTAGGACCTTCACGTCTATATCTTAATCATTGAATATTAGAGTTCAACCCAGAAGAAGATCTCCCTACAGTGATCCCAGCTTTTGTCCATCTTCCAGATCTGCTGCTCATACTCTCAGATGATCCAACCTTTCAACTAATTGGAAACAATGCTAGCAAGTATATTGTAACTTGTTAAAGTGGCTCCAAAGACATTTTAGTAAGCATGCACCTGCATATACACTGAAGTGGATATAGAAAATGGTCTACATGGGGCTACCCAGCTGAACTTAGAAAATTGATGCCATCTTCAGGAATTGAGCTATGAGTAATGATCGTTCAAGTGCAACTGGTGCCATGAATATGGCCACTTTGCCAAGCATTGCAAGAAAGGCAGCCTCATCAAGCCTAGTAGGATCTAGTGCTTCCCACTAAAGTAAAGCAGCCCATGCAAACAAGGAATAGGTAAAAGAGAGGGCAACCCTCACTTCACCAACTCAAATCCGATGGGAAATTGCTTCAAGGTTATAGATCCAAGTAATAAAGAGGAGGTTGAGGATGTTTAGAAGGCAACTTCATTTGAGGAACTGGAAGAGGAAGAGGAGGATATCACACTATATGTGCAAAAGCAAGGTCCAAAGGGTAATGAATCAGCAAAAGAAGCCCCCCTCAGAAGATGTTGCAATCCGAAAAGGGGAAGAAGTGGTGACCAAGTGAACTCTTTATGTGGGAATCCTTCACTGGAAGCCCTCCCCTTCATTCAACTCGCATATGTTCACTAGAGGTCAAAAGTCGAAGATAAAACTGCCAGAAAGAGAAGCTGATAGAAACAACGCTCTGGTATCCCAAACCTTGCTAGCCAAATTAGGCTGTGCCCTGATTTCTCCAAAAGATTCTAAGGTATGTTCTTCCAATGTATCTTGCTTTGCAAGCAACTGATCAGATAGTTTAAAAGTCTTCGGACTATAAGAAGGAAAGCTTGCATGCCCCAGGGCCCAAACCAGTGTTACTCAAGGCTACACGCTGCACCACTATGGCTAGCCCCAATCACTATAGTCACAGCCCATACTCACCTTCCCCCCTTCCCCCCGGCCCCCCAACTTTCTTCTTTGCTATCAAAAATCCATAACAGTTATTGTTTAAAAAAGAAAAATGGATCTATGCCAGTCACTAGAAAACTTGGGCAATCTCTTAGACTTTGTTAATAGGTAGGGCCTGATCTTATTCAATTTCATTCTCTCGTATCATACAAGTGAATCAATTATAGCTTAATCCCTGACCAATATGTATCTAAAAATTCGTCTATAAAAAAAAATCAAAACTGAAAATCAAGTTCAATTTCTACGATATTCATGGGGATCTAGGGTGGCACTTTTGAACTAATGCCGCTAAAATTTTTGGGACGAAGATCTGGTATTTGGTTAATTTTTCTTTTTTTGCAAAAAATTCCCCATTTCAAAACGTTTGTCAGCCTTAAATTTTATAGGATCAGAACACAATTGCTAACCTTAAATTTTATTGGATCAAATTTTTTGTATGAAAAAATGCCAAATTTTTCTAAAAATAGAAATAAAATCCCGGGCCTTGAAGCAAATATTTACAAAAATATCCCCAGATATTTGTTAAACATTTTGAAATTACAGAATATGCTAAGAAATTCACACTTACCAGATAATTATTAAACTTTACCTAAATTAACTGATCGCAGCAGAGAACATCAAGAAACTAAACCAAATTCCTGATCTTGCCCACTTGAAAGCAAATGAATTAACTGTAAAAACTCTTGAACAATATTTTATAGATGTCCCCAGCTGGCATAAGACCGTTATTCTTCATTTCATTGACCAGCTGCAATGCATGGTCAGTCCTGTCAGCCTGGGTGAAGCCATTAATCAGAGTAGTATGAGTCACGCTATTGGGCACAATTCCTTTAGCCTTCATCTCCTCCATCAACCCCATAGCTTCGTCCAGTAGCCCCGCATCACAGAAACTAGTGTAGGTAAAAACATCAGGGGCCACCCCCTTCTCAACCATGAGAACCTGCATTTTTGAACCTGCATTTTTCTGGCAAAATTGAGCTAGCCCATCTTACAGAGCCCGTCAATGAGAGAATTGTAGATGACAACATCGAGCTCGCAGCCTATGGCCACCATCTCGTTCACAAGAACAGCAGCTTCATAAAAATTGCCCTGTTGACAAAGCTCGTGAGAGCTGTGTAAGTAGCATTGTTGGGAAAGCAGCCACTGATAATCATCTCTTCCAGGAATTCGATGCCCATCTTAAAAAGCCCTTTCTTGCAGAGCCCATGAGCTGAGTGTATGTCAACACACTGGGGCTGCACTCGTCGTCCCTGAGCTTCATCTCATTCAGGACCTGCACGGCCCTTTCCACCTCCCCACAGTCACAGAGCCCCTGGATGAGAGCCGTGACTGTGACCGTGTTGGGGGTTATTCCTCTGCGCTCCATCTCGTCCAAGATATCCATGGCAGCATCCACCCGGCCTGCGATGCAGAAGCCATGGATGAGAATTGTGTAAGTGACCACTGTGGGAGAAAAGCCCCTGGTCTGCATTTTGTCCATAAGGCTTACACCCAACTCCAACTCCAACTCCAGCGGAACGTCTTTGCAGAGGCCATTGATGAGAATATTGTATGTCAATGGGCAGAGAGCCAGCACACAGGGGATGGGGATCTTACCTTACAACTGTCCCTCGAACGAACGGTGGAAAATAAAAATATTGACAATGTCGGTGGCGAAGTGTTTCAAAGAGAAACACCTTCGGTGTAACCAGGGAATGGGTGGAAAATAAAAATATTGACAATGTCGGTGGCGAAGTGTTTCAAAGAGAAACACCTTCGGTGTAACGAGGGAATGGGGGATGGGGATGTTAAGCGCAGAGAGATGCCAGATCTTACCTTCGATGTAACCAGCACTGTAATATTCCTTTTCTTGATCCCGTCAAAGTGGATAGAATTGACCCATGGGATAGAATTGACCCATGGTATTAACCCACGGTATTGACCCATGGCATTTCTTGATGGTATTTTCCCATGGTATTGACCCATGGTATCTCTTGTTGGTATTGACCCATCAAGCCTATAAAAGGGGAGAGAAGCTAGGCATTTAGGGCATTCTGGATTATCTACTTTATTATGTTTGGGTTGAGAACCTGGCCTGGCCAGTTCTATTATTGATCACGGGACGAAAACCCCAGTGATGTTTATGTGGTGAATCTATTCAGGATTCACAATTGAGCTTCAATTTCTTATATCTGTTGTGTTCTGTGTTTTTATCGCAATTATTTTTAGTTGGGATATTACAAGCACACAAGGGATGGGGGATGGGGATGTTAAGCGCAGAGAGATGCCAGATCTTACCTTACAACTGTCCCTCGAACAAACGGTGGAGAATAAAAATGTTGACAGTGTCAGTGGCGAAGAATAAAAATGTTGACAATGTCGGTGGCGAAGTGTTTCAAAGAGAAACACCTTCGGTGTAACTAGCACACAGGGGATGGGGATGTTAATCGCAGAGAGATGCCACATCTTACCTTACAACTGTCCCTCAAACGAACGGTGGAGAATAAAAATGTTGACAATGTCGGTGGCGAAGTGTTTCAAAGAGAAACACCTTCGATGTAAAAATATATTGCCTCTTCACGTCATCAATGATGGATTTGAAAATCAACTCCAACACGGAAACCACTGGACCGCAACGCTTGGATATATATAACTCTATCAGGAAAGTGTCGGAGGAGAAAAGAAGAAGACGATGGCATTGGAAGGACGAGTGGCCATTGTAACAGGTGCCTCCAGGGGGATTGGTAGGGAAATTGCCCTCCATTTGGCTCAAAAAGGAGCCAAAGTGGTGGTCCATTACTCCTCCAATCAAACCGCCGCCGAGGAGGTGGCTTCCATAATCAATAACTCGGCTTCTTCCGGTGACAGTGTGAGGGCTATTGTGTGCAAAGCCGATGTGGCAGAGGCCTCCCAGGTCGCCCACCTATTCGACACGGCCGAGCAAACGTTTGGGCGCCTTCACATCGTGGTAAACAATGCAGGAATTCTGGACCCAAAGTATCCCACCATCCTACAGACTTCGGATGAAGACTGGGACCGCACTTTCCAAGTGAACTGCAAAGGGGCTTTTTTGTGTAGCAGAGAAGCCGCCAAGAGGGTCGTCCGCGGTGGCGGTGGCCGCATCATCAACCTAAGCAGCTCCCTGGTAGGGTTGCCAACGCCGGGGTTCGGCGCCTATACGGCCAGCAAGGCGGCGGTGGAGATGATGACGAGAATTTTGGCACAGGAGTTGAGAGGCACACAAATCACTGCAAATTGTGTGGCCCCGGGCGCTGTTGCCACCGATCTGTTCTTTACCGGGATGAGCAAGGCGGCGGTGGAAGCGACGGCCAAATCCGGTCCCTTCGAGCGGTTGGGGAAGGTGGATGACGTGGCTCCGCTCATTGCGTTCTTGGCAAGCGATGAAGGAGAATGGGTTAATGCGCAGGTTGTCCGGGTCAATGGAGGCTGGGTTTAATTTACGGAAGTCGATGGTTTTGTGAAAACTGCTCCGGAGGTAATTTCTTTAATTAAAAAACCTAGATGACTTTTATCCATAAATTTTTACGGATTGTATTCACTCCTGCGTTGGGGTTTTAATGGATTCGGTTCGCTCCTGTGTTTGAAAAACCACTTCATAGTTGTCCATCAGCAGAGAAATATATATATATATATATATATATGAACTAGGTTTCCAGTGTTACAGTAGTTAACCATTGGATTTCTATATATATATATGAACAAGGTTTCTAGTTTCACAGTAGTTAACCATTGGATTTCTATATATATACATGAACAAGTTTTCCAGTTTCACATTAGTTAACCATTGGATTTCTATATATATACATGAACAAGGTTTCAAGGTTTCCAGTTTCACAGTAAACCATTGGATTTCTATATATATATGAGAACAAGGTTTCCAGTTTCACAGTAGTTAACCATTGGATTTCTATATATATATGAACAAGGTTTCCAGTTTCACAGTAGTTAACCATTGGATTTATATATATACATATATGAACAAGGTTTCCAGTAGTTAACCATTGGATTTCTGTTTTGGCTATTTTTTTTGGCGGTGCATGATGTGTTCCCCATTTAATATGGGGCTGAAATATTACAACGCATTTTATGGATTTTACACGATAAAATTTAAAATTATTTAAATTAGACCGTATAGAATTGAAGATACAGAGAATTAATACCTTGTAATATGGTGTTTAATAATCTCGTAAACGAGATGTTCGTATGCATTTATTCCATGTTTGTAGCGAATAATAATATGAAATACATCTTCTTGAAGAAATAGACCTCCAATCAATCTAGCACTTTCTGAAATTATTGTAAAATAGGAATTCAAATAATATTTATACACGTGAATTTTAAGGAATCCTTAATGTTAATAGGAATTTTTAGGTTTCTTATTGAAAAAGTCAATATAAAATATGCTAATTTAGTATTGATTTTATTTTATTATTGAAAATTAAATGTAAAATTGTGAATTTAATATTATTATAATTTCATTAATTAAAATAATGGGAGTAATTTCCCTAGTTTATTAAAAAAAATAAAAAATAAAGATTTAATAGGCTTATAAAGATAAGTGACTAATATCCACCTTGTTACACATTATACATTGTTAAATGTTGTGTGAGAATTGATATGCATTAGTCAAATTATTACCATTAAATTATTAATGAGTATTGTCAAACCTTATTCTTTTGTAAAGTGACTAATATCCACCTTACTACACATTGCATAATGTTAAATGTTATGTGAAAGTCGATATGCTTGTCAAAAACATGGGAAAATGTGTCACATATATTATGATATATATATTTTTAAATAATTAAAATAAATAGAAAAATATAATGTGAATTATAAATAAAAATTAACAAAATTAATTTATTTAAATTACATTAATAATATATAATTTATATAAAATTTTCAAAACCTTTTGGATATTGATTATTTCTCTACTATTACAACTTGGCACACAATACTAGATTAAGTGTCTTAAACTAGCATTTCCTCTATAGCTTCTAATACAATACTTTACTAATATAGTTTCAAGTTAATTAAGTTATAAATTTAATACACACTATTGTTGTGCATTAACCTCTCGTTAGAATCTAATCACTTGATATTTACTTCTAACATTTTTCACCATATTAATATTATCTAATTTCAACAACTTTAGATATTTTGAGAAAATTCAATAAAATTTTATTAAATATTTTTCTAACAAAATTTTTAACTTAAAAAAATCCACTTAGCTTTTCCATATGAAATTGTAGTGACTTCTTGAATGCCATATAAATCAATAATTTTAATTTTATCACATAATTGAGTTTCCTATAAGGACAACTTACACTAGTGTAAAAAACAATCTTAAGGAAAACCTACTTAGATTGACAACATGAGCAATGTACATAATTTATTTTTTTATGATATAATTATATATATTTTTAATTTAATTATAGATCTAATTATTAAGTCATTGGTCATAGTGATTATAGCATGTATAAAAATGTATAATTAATAATGAAATTGAGATAAGTGTACACAATGTTATGACTATGAGTGATATATGAAATCATAAGTAATGGGAGTGAATGTTAAAAAGCTTTAGGGTCTTGGTCATCTAGTTATTGTAATGGATATTATACAATGGATTAGAAATATTTGACTCTTCAAGCTCACTCAAAACTCTTTTTTGGGATATGGATTCTTCACCTTTTATCCTACACTAATTTCAACCTCAAATTAATATGATCCTTCTTACAATATATAATCAAATCATTGAGTTCTTATCTTCCTTTTTTAAATGCATTAATTTAAATTTAGCATTATTATGTTCATATTTAGATCACGTTGATTAAATAACATTAAAATTAACATAATCAAACTTATGATGCATCAATTTAAGCATAAAGTTCTTAAGTTCCTTGAATGTAGAATTATTATGCTCCCCTCACACTATGTTATTAAGTTATTTCTTTTGATGTGTTGATTTTTGTAATGAGTAACAATGTTGCTTCTTACAATGCATTGAATTGTGTTTTCTTATGTGTAATAGGATATACCTATAAAATAAAAAATTCAATACAATATTATTGGATTTTTATACTATTGGAATTGAAGAACAAAGATAGGTAGTGTATGCATATGTTAGGAGACATAAAGAGAATGAATCACATGAACAAATGGAAGAACAAAATTTGATGTCCTTAGATGCTTTCCTTCGACATCCAACACTAGAAACGAGGTTTCTTAACCTTAGTAACCATCTATGAATCTAGATTTAACCTATAGTAATAACGCAATTTATATATGAATATAAAATAGTAGTAGAATAAACATTGCATATTTAGAATTCATTCAATACATTAACAAAAGAGAGAAATGTTCCATGAGGAGATGACCATGAATGCTTGTTTGCAATTAAAGCCATGACTACCAAACTAGTTGTTGAGAAGCAATTTTCCACCCAACCATAGGAATTAACTAAGGATTCCACCCCCAAGATAGATCCATGATACTAGTAGACTAAAGGAATCTCCTATCGGCTCTAAGCTCACTTATCCCAATCCATTACTCTCATCACAAGTCTCTCAATAGTCTCTCATACTACTCTTCCCTTACAATGCTCTTCAATGTAAATAGGTTGTCTACCTTTTGGGAATACAAAATTAACTTAGCCTCAAGATAGTGTACAAGCATAAATAACAAGGTTGTAGGTCTGAAGGTGTTATATAAACTATTATGGGCATTCCAAACTTGGTTTGTCACTTCAACCATCCCATTTCATTCTCATTTGAATGGAAATATTTTCCAACTATTATGGATTTTCACTGGCCATAAGTGCAAGGAAAACTCTTATTATTTTTAGCCATAAAAACCATAAAACTATGGTTATTTTTAGCCATAACAACCATAACATCCAAGGGAAAACATCCCCATAATATAGGATCTTGTCTCCCCTCCTTAACCACAAATTGTTTCTCCCTTGCATAGAATAATATAATTCCATGAAAAAGAAAATTGAATACATTTTCTTATATGAAATCTACTTGTTTCCCACACATGACATGTGTAATTTGTACATACATATAGGTCAAATATTGGCGAGATAACTTGTACAAAAGCACAAGGAAATGATAATATCTCCAAAGGATAATGACATGGTCCCATCACCCAATAACCCCATTTAATTTTCTCTTATGTGGTATCATGGTCCCTTTGTTGCTTTCTTGAGCAACCATTTCGGTGGATTCATATTATTATATATTTTTTCTCTTCATACATGCTTTGACATGATCGATTATTGAATTAAAAAATTATAGTGAGAAAAATGTAGATATAGAATTATGGAAGATGCAATGAGATTGATTGTGGGTATTAGAAAGTTGTACTTAATTAGAATGGTTATACCTATTCTTAAATTGAGTCTCTTTTATATAAAATTCCCCTACTTCTTTTTGGTCTAGGTGTGAACTTAACATTTTATATATTATTGAAAAGAAATTAAATTAAAAAGGTTACATTTAATTAGTTTCACTAAAGAGATTAGATATGTCAAATATTTTTTTTAATGAAGATAATTTTATAAAGAAGAAAATAGTAATAAAGTTAACATAAAATACTTTGAACTTTAAATTTCCTTTAAAATTCATATGTTCTTTATCAAGAGATTATTTATATTGGTAAGTCATTCCAAACAATTTTCCTCTTATTTTTCTTTTTAAAGTTAAACATGAAATACATCATTTTCCTTGTAAAGTTAAACCTGTAATACATCCTTAAGTAATTGTATTCTTTATTTCCATTGGTATCTTGACATGCATTAAAAAAAGTATGAACCTAAAATTAATTAAATTCTACCACGAGAGTTAAGGGTTACTATTTATACAGTGTTACAAACACAATCCTGGTTGATCAGGTCGAGAGAAATCAATCACATTGAAACAAAGGACAACAATGTATAACTTGCAAATCTTTAAAGAGGTTTTACCAAAGTCAGTTGAGGTCCCATTTTGGATTTACAAGTACAGAGATTCAAGTTCCATTAGTGTGGATTTGGGCCACAAACTTAAAGTTAGCTCTAGCTTATGATTGTTGATTTATTGATATAGTGTCCATATTAGGTGATTATTACCCATACAAAAAAAATCATTAACATTCCATCTAGTAATTGTTATTTATCATTTATGTGGTGGCTTTATTTTTTGTTATAGTGAATTGTCCATATAATTTGTATATTTCCACAAAAAATATGGTCCTTCAAAAAAACAAGGGACCACCAAATTTTAATGTTCTCCAGAGATGTTGGTGGCAGATGTTGTGTCTCTCTCTTTCGCTGGCTTCATATTCATGATGCTGGCCATGGCATTGTTTTTACCTTTTGTACAAGAAAAAGAAAAAGAAAAAACAAAACAATTTATTTTACTTGATAAAATATGATGTTTGAATTAATAAATAAAAACTCATTGTTCAGCTCTATGAAAGAGAGTTTGAACCAGGAGAGTCTGGCTCTACAGAACGCTCTACATTCTCAATACAACTCAACCATTATATAACATACATAGATGTAGGGAAGTTAGAACCATACCCTAAGAAATAGAAACTAATTCCTATCCTAAGGTATTGTGAACCAACTCTCACTAATTAAGGATTCTCCATTATCTTTCAACACTTCCCCTTAATGGAGAAGGGGTTCACAAATATGCCTAACATTTCCCTAAACTTTTCAAACTTAATTTTGCCAAGAGGCTTAGTGAAAATGTTAGCAACATTATCACGTGTTTTACAATATAGAAGATGGATTTCTTTAGATTGAACTTTCTCCTTGACAAAGTGGAATTGTGTATCTATTTGTTTAGTGTTCTTGTGAAACACCGGATTATTATCAAGTTTGATTGAGCTCTGGTTTTTGCATCTGATAATTGTTGCATATTTATGTTCTTCCCCAACATCCTAGAGAAGTCTTCGCAACCAAACTGCCTCACATGTTGCTGCGCACATAACTTGATACTCTGCTTTTGCTGAAGACAAGGAAACTGTGTTATGTTTCTTACGACTCCATGTAATCACCTTGGATCTAATGTTGAATGCATAGCCTATTATGGATCTTCGTTCATCTACATTTCCATCCCAGTTGGAATCTGTAAACCCTATTAATCTAACATTAGAAGAATTAGTATAAATAATACCATAATCTACAGTTCCTTGAAAATGCCTCAGAACGCCTTTTGCTGCATTCCAGTTACTCTCAAGTGGTTTGGACATAAATTGACTTAGCACACTAACTGCATAAGCAAAATCTGGTCTAGTAGTGGTTAAGAAGATTAGAATCCCAACCATTTGTCGATAAAGTGTCGCATATGCCTCTTTAGAGCCATCCTCACTTTGAAGTTTAATGTTTTGTTGTAATGATACTGTTGCAGCCTTACATTGATCCATCCTGAATCTTTCCAATAGACCTCTGACATACTTACCTTGGGACAAAAATGTTTGTCCTGAATCTCTCCAGATCTCAAGACCGAAACAATATCTTAGTTCTCCAAGGTATTTCATTTAGAACATTTGTGACATTTTCTGCTTGATTTCTTTGATTAGATCAACAACATCACCTGTAATAATTAGATCACATACATACAAATAAATCAACACTATACGCCCCTTTTCATCTTTCACAGTATACAGAGTAGGGTCATTTTTACTTCTATTGTAACTGTGTTGCAGAAAAAATGAATCTATGTTTTCATACCATGACCTGGGTGCTTGTTTCAGTCCATATAGAACTTTCTTTAATCTGCAGACTAAATGTTCTTTCCATTTCTGGACAAACCCCTTAGGTTTCTCTAAGTAAACCTCCTCTTTCAACTCCCCATTTAAAATGCAGATTTTACATCTAGTTGGCGAATTATCCAGTGTTTTCTAGTAGCTAAAGCAATCATCATTCTGATAGTGTTTAGTTTAGCTACGGGGGCGAAGGTTTCCTCATAATCAATACCTTCTTTTTGTGAATACCCCTTTGCTACCAATCTAGCTTTTAATTTATCTATGGTTCCATTTGCATTAATCTTGGGTTTATACAACCATTTACAACCTATGGTTTGTTTCCCTTCAGGTAGTTCAACCAGCTCCCAAATGTTGTTTTTGAGAATAGATTCATATTCCCATTCCATAGCTTCTTTCCATTCAGTACATTGATTTGATTCTCTATAACTAGAAGGTTAAACAACATTCACCATACTAGTTATAAGGGAATTTTCCCTATATCTAGCAGGCAATTGAATCTTCCTACCTGATCTTCTGAGTGTTGGTATAGATTCCAACGTGTTTTGAATTTCCTTTGAAGGAATTGGCTTGATTGTTGTATCTGAACTTTCTGTTTCTTCCTTTTTCTGCTTTTCATGGCTGTTACATGTTTCTTCACTTCCTTCCACCAAAAATGGAATATCCCATTCCTCATTGCTTTTATCAAATTAATCATAAACCTACTCATGGAACATGACATATCTACTAACAAAAATCTTGTGAGTAGTGTGATTAAACAATCTATAAGCTTTAAATTGTGAACAATACCCTACAAAGGTACATTGAATGGCTTTTGAATCTAGTTTTCTTTTGTCTTCCTTTGGAATGTGGGTAAATGATTTAGACCCAAATACTCTCAAATGTTTTACTACAGGCTTGAATCCAGATGCTTCAAAAGGAGTTTTAAACTAGAGACTTCTTGTAGGACTCCTATTTTTCAAATAAACTGCTGTATTCAATGCTTCAACCCAAAAACCATTCGAAATATCTGTACTTTTCAACATGCTCCTAGCACACTCCACCAATGTTCTATTCTTTCTTTTCGCTACTTCGTTATGCTGAGAAGTATTAGGTACTGTGAATTGCTGTAATATTCCATGGTATTTACAATACTTGGTAAGTTCATCCTTCTTGTATTCTCCCCCTTGATCGGAGCGGAGAATTTTTATGTGCTTCCCTGTTTTCTTTTCTATCATATATCTGAATTGCTTAAAGTATTCAAATGTGTGACTTTTCTTACTCATAAAATATACCCAAGAAAACTTTGTGCAGTCATCAACAAACAGTAGAAAATACAATGCACCTCTTAATGACTTTGTTTGCATAGGTCCACATAGGTCGGTGTGCACTAATTCAAGTATATCTCTCTTTTTCTTTTCTACTCAAACAGGGAATTCTTCTCTATGTATCTTTCCTAACACACAAGCATCACAATCATTATGCACTTGTTTTAATGTAGGAAGACATCTTACCATTTCCTTTTTCTGAAGTAACAACAAATCGTTGAAGTTGATGTGACCAAGTCTCTTGGTGCCATAGCTCTTCTGTAGTCAAACTTGATGTTGTCAAAGCTCGATCTGGTGCTGTCCTCACATTCAATTTGTACAGACCTCCTGTTCGAATTCTTGAAGCGATAGTCTTCATACCATCCAACAAATCTTTAATATAAAAATTAAATTTAAAGAATTCTACCTTGAGATTATGATATGGAAACATGGATACAGAAATCAGATTCTTTGTAACTCCGGGTACATATATTACATTATGGATATCCCTAATATTACCATCAGGCAAAATAACAGGAATGTTCCAGTACCCTTTGATCTGATGACTTCTATCATCACAAAGATATATTTGTTCTCTGTTGGTGGTTTCTTTAAAATCATTGAACCATTGTCTGTTCCCTGTCATATGTGTGGATGCTCCCGAATCCACATACCAGATGTCTGCTTCGACGTTTTCATCAGAGCCTGCCTTGAACAATTTGAAGTCCTGAACATGGTCATCATCTACGAAATGACCTGCATGTCTTTTATGTCTCTGTTGTTCTTCATGAAATTTATTTTTCATGCACTCCTTAGCCATATGACCGATTTTTCCGCAATAAAAACATTTTACTATAGAGTCATTTCTATTCGGATACATACCTTGAGCTTGATTCAGTATTTTCTATGGATTTACTCTGTTTTGCTGTGATGGATTTCCTTTTTATTTGAAGAATTTCTTCTTTGCCATTAATGCAAGATCTTCACTCTGGGGTTTTAGAGCCAATCTTCTTTCGTCTTCTTGCATTAGTATTCCTGTCAGTTCTTCAAACTTTGGGATTTTCTCTCTTGCACTTATCCCAGTGATGAACATTTGGTAATCATCAGTCATACCATTCATGGTAATCGTGACCAAATCTGCATCTGCTACTATCTCACTGATATCTGCCAATTTTTTCTTCAAATCTTTGATCCGCGATATGAAAGAAGCAACTGTTTCATTCTCCTCCATCTTTATGGATAGAATATTGCTCTTCAAGAACAGAAGACGATTTATATTCCTGATCTCTTACAAATCCTTCAATACCGTCCAGATTTCGCTTACTGATTTGCATTCTCTGATATGCGGTATGATGCAGTCTTTCACTGAGATCTTCAACAAAATCTCTGCTTTTCCCTCTCTCTTCTCCCACTCTTGAGTCGTTGTGGGTGAATCGGCTCCTACTGCTGGCTTAGGCTCATCCCCATTTGCAATCATCTAAGCACTCTGCTCTTCTAGCACAGTCTGCATCCTAAAATTGGAACCATCAAGATTTTTGCTCTCGTTCAAGTATGCTTCGATTATTTGATTATTCATCTTGATGATTCAAAAAACTTTGAGTAATTGACAAGAAAAAAAACTTATGGATCTACCCCATATCCTTACAGAAAGAAATATCACGATATAGATCTACCAGATCTGTGATCAATCCAGTAGGTTTCTTTGCAAGCTGTGTGATAGGCTCTCGACTCCTCTGCACCAGCAAGATCTGCTTTATATCTCTTCCTTCATTGGAAAACTTTCACCGGATCTCTTCATCGGCGACCTTTCACCAGATTTCTTCCTTCATTAGTGGTCAAACACTAGCACAAATTTGTTTTAGATTTCCTCAACGCACTAACTGACCCAATTTCCGTGACAATCGCGCCGGAAATAAAACCTAGTAAGACTTTCCTTTATCGGTGCCTTTGTTCTACTCAAATCCGCGCTATTGGCATGACTGTTACTGCAAGAACCACGACGATCGATGTGACTGTTACTCAATAGCCCACGCTGATCAAATCAATTACTTGAAAAAAAATAAAAAATAAAAAATAAAAATACTGAGTCATGAGGGGATTCTCCTCTTCCACCTGGATACTCACAGGGATCACAGCTCTCTGACTGTGATTCGACCCTGGAGCTCTAATACCATGATAAAATATGATGTTTGAATCAATAAATAAAAACTCACTGGTCAGCTCTACAAAAGAGAGTTTGGCTCTGCAGAACGCTCTACATTCTCGATACAACTCAACCATTATATAGCATACACAGATGTAGGGAAGTTAGAACCATACCCTAAGAAATAGACACTACTTCCTATCCTAAGGTATCGTGAACCAACTCTCACTAATTAAGGATTCTCCATTATCTTTCAACATTACTCGCTCCCTTATTCACAGGAATACTCATTTTCCTTTTCAAACAACTAAAATTAGGCAGCTTCTTCTCCAAGCATCATAATAAATCTCGTAGTTACAACTACCTCATGTCTTCGTGTTCACCCTATGGTCTCCCTTCTACAACCCTGCACCACCAAAATCTGAGGCAGGCCGCCATTCCGTTCGCGTGGGAGGACAAACCAGGAATGCAAAAATACAAACAGTATCAAGAGGTTCAATGATTAAGGTTATAAAAAATTAAATTGAATTTGTGGGGCTTTCAAATTCAAACCCAAATTCTTCGTGAACCTCCGCGGGAAGACTTCCATTAATGCAGTAGGTGGAGTGGGGTAGTTGAGGGGAGCTAGGTGGCGGAGGCGTTGGGAGTGGTGGTGGGACGCAGGAGCAGACTAGCAGAGGCAACTGGCATTTGGTAGAGAATTCCACCGGAGGAACGGAAGACGGAGGCAGAGGGTCGGACGAGGCCCGCATGTCCTATAACCAGAAGTCTTCCCCGGAATCTACTGTCGAAATATCTTCGCCGGAATCTGCTGTCGAAATATCTTCGCCGGAATCTGCTGTCGAAATCCTCCATTTAGTAGAATAGAAAACTCTTTCTTTTTCAATAATCTCCTGGTGTACGCGTCGGATGAGGCCCCCATGTCCCATCACCAGAAGTCTTTGCCAAAATCTGTTGTCTAAATCTCTTCACCGGAATCTGCTGTTAAAATCTTCCATTTTGTAGAATAGAAGACTCTTCCTTTTTCAATAAACTCCTGGCGTACTCTTGAGCCTGTAAATATTTTTTTCGTGAAATAAAGTTATTGTAATCGTTAATGGAGAATAATACGCAATATATACTCTTCCGCCTCGACTCTCATCGTTAAATATATTATAATGCAATGAATATGTAATCCACTCCATTACGGATCATACTTCATGAATATTTCTGCAAACAAATAACACATTGCAAACTCGAATAATATTTTATTAATAATTTTGTCCCATGAATTATAAATTCCAAACTGAACAATCATGTCCATCACAACTGAATAATTAATTTCAGAATAAGAAAAATTTATCTATATTTTCATCCAACGAATCATAAATTTGTAAGTGGGAGTAGATATTATCAATATTTTCGTTTAGAGAATCATCTTATCAATTTATGTCACATGGCCCAGGAACCATAATCCCCAAAATCATGCCAGTGACAAAATATTTTGCATAAAACATTGACAGAGATATTTAGCAAATCCAGGGTAACCATCAAAATAAAAATTTCCACAATTAAAATGTCCATAAAGCTGTAGGGATTTATTGAAGTCACTATACGTTCTAGTGGGTAAATTCTTCACAATACAAATGTTTAAAAAAAATTCAAAATAAAATGAGTGAAATGTTCATCTGAAAGTTAAACACTTTAAAGAAATCAGAGTGTTCTCAATATCTCCGTACCCTAAAATATATTTTAAACAACAAAAAAATAATAATATATTTTAAACAACAAAAAGATAATAATTTATTTTACTTAATTCTAAAAAACGCCAAAAACATATAATAATTGCATAACACCTAAACCACTTCCACATAAAAATTTAATAAACTTATAATAATTATATAACACTTAAGCCAATTCCAAGTTCCAATAGAGAAATTTAATAAACTCCCCATCGTATAAAAAATATGAAGATATATTAATTGTGCAGAAGACTTGCCATTAGATTATTATTGTTGACCAGCGTCTCAAGCGATAAGTGCACTGTTTACATTCCGTGGGAAGTTTTACTGTTTGCATCATTGAAGCCTGGAATTCCCCGGCATCCACGACAGAAAACTTCGTGCTGCCAACGCCACCTTATAAATTTTAAAAAAAAAAAAAGAAAAAAAAAAAGAAAAAAAGAAAAAAGAAAAAGAAGAGATTATTATTGTTGACCAATGCGCTGAAATTGGAAGTTCTATTGAATTCTTCTACTAACAAAGAAAACGATATGCCATCATTAACAAAGGAAACCAAAAAATCATGATTTTGTCCTGCCTTTACTTGAAATCTGACGAATACTTTACCAGCCAAGCGTGAACATCAAGGTTGGGTAAATTTGCTTAGCTCTTCTGTGAAGAAATAATAAATTAAAATTTGATAGTGATCGAACTTGGGATTCCAAGATTCATGGTACCAGTGTACTAAGAAATTAAAAAGTGAACAATAATTCTATGAAGCATCTGTGGGTTGTTTTGCAATGCACGCTGCAGCTTGTATGGTAATAAAGTTCGTAATTTTAATTTGAAATATTCTTAATCATATAATTCACTACACAATTTAATTTAACATAATTTACTTGGAATATTTTTAATCATATAATTTATTAGACAATTTTTGGTGTATAGTGATGTGTAATTCTTTCATAAACATTAAGCCTAAGGTATTTATCTCTTTAACATAGATGCAAAAAAATAATTTATTTATATATTATCAAAATATTATTAAAATTTAATGTGTGGAATTCTTTATTTATAATTTGAATTTTGATTTTTTTAAATTATGTTATTGTGATTGATTTGAATGTGATCGTTATTAAGTGTTGAGGTAGTTTTGATTAATTGCCATTAGTGAATTAATTGTTAACGAACTGCTTAATATGGAAGATCGAAAGAAATGGAAAGCATTAACGACTTAAAACAACATATTTGGAATGAAAATATAGAAAAGAACAGAGAGAAGAAACAACAAACATTGATTACGGAGTTCGCCCCTAGTGGACTACGTCTCAGGGTCCGCTTTCAAGATGGGCATTCGCTTTATTAAGATTGATCTGAGGAAGTATTTACACAACAAAAACACCAAACTGATCGTGCTCGCAGGCACTTCTGGTCACTGACAACAGAAATCTCTCGCTCTTAGCGTTCCAATGCCTGTCTCTACGCTCAATTCCGCCTCCGGACGGTTAAGCAATGCTGAAAACAAAACTACCTCTAACCTTTAGAATCTGAACTCAAAATCTCTCATGTCTCTCTCAAGGAAAATGTTATGGCTTTATAAAGTTGAACTCGAACTCCTTTATGCCAATTTAGGCAGGTTGTTGAGAAAATATGGTTTGGATAGGGCTCAGTCTTCTCATGAAGTGACACATAGTGTATAGGGATAAGGTGTGTCAATTAGATCCTTAACACAAATTAATTTTAAAACCCAAAATAGACTTTGGATAGGCATTTAACCTCGACGAACAACCTAACCGTGTGGAGGTTGCAACATTCGCCATGTGAATAGGCAGAATGGACTGTTGGCGGCTATCTCTGCGGTCTACTCCGGCGGTCATGGTCAGCGCTATCTCCACGACTTCTTCGTTCGCATGTAACGACTTCTGATGCAATCAACCATAAATGTTAACCCCGACGAGTAGTTAACCATTGCGGTTTCTGCTACACTTATCACATGTCTGCGCGGTTTCGACATAGTTTATAGGCCGTGATCAAGACTGTATTGTTTATTTTTTTTATTACAAAGTCCGAAAGTGGGTTTTGTGACAAAGTTTTAATGCTTAGGGTTTAGACCTTTAATAACATTTGTGCTAGGTCTTTAAGTCTTAGACTTAGGAATTTAGGTGTAGCACCTTTTACATCATTTGACCCATTACATAATGAAAAATACCACACTCATGTCATGACATCACATGACAATTACAAACACCTTGCTCCTAATTCGAACCATGATCAACTTGAGGACTTCTTCACTGGCGAAATTGACGATATTGAAGACTGAATCGGACATCGGAATAATGGAGCTGATTGGACCCCTCTGCACTGAACAAGATCCTCCTAGATCAATCCTATCCACTTGAAAGCTTTTGGAACACAAATGTTTGATTTAAGCAGACATCAGGTGAGGGTACAACTCCCTCACTTTTCGGATCTCTATCCATCTCGCCTTGCTCGGATTCATGCCCTTGAGTCCCACAAGAAGATATTCAACATCTCCTCGCTTGGAAGTACGGAATATCTTGTCCAAGATGGTATCTTCCTGTAACTCATTCATATAATCAGGTGCTAAATCATCGATAGTAGGAACCTGTGTATATTCCTCGAGATCAATGATCATTGGAGGTTCATACAACTTAAAATTTTCTACATTCAAAACTGAATAAATACGCATGTAAGGTGGTAAATCTAATCGGAATGCATTATTTCCAACCTTTTCAAAAATCTTGAAAGGACCATACCTTATGGATTTCAGTTTCTTACCTTCTCCTTTCAACCTGTCCTTACTGATATACAACTATATCTGATCGCTGACCTAAAAATTATGATCGACTCGATGCTTATCGTGGCGCAATTTGTACTTGGCCTGACTCTTCTCTAACTGATCTTGCACTGTGTCATGTATATGTTGTATCCATTGAATGAACTTAACTTCTTTGTTTGAATCATCATGTCCATCCACTTTATCCTCTTCACCGAACATGAAGTCCATCGGTGACTTTGGTAGATACCCCAAACATGTTTCAAATGGCGATCGATGAGTCAAAGAATGTAAGGCTCGATTGTAAGCATGTTGCACATAAGGTAAAGATTCATCCCACAACTTAGGATGTTTACTAGAGTAACCTCGAAGAATATGTATCACGGTCCCGTTCACTACCTCTGTCTGTCTGTTGGTCTGTGGATGAAAAGTTGTGCTCTTTTTCAGCTTTGTGTCTATGAGTCCCCATAAAGTGGACCAAAATTATCCTACAAAGCGAGTATCTTGGTCAAAAATAATAGAAGTAGGTAACCCAAAGTGAACCCATACCTGTTGAAAGAACATTTGTGCTGGCTATTCTGCAGTTACTTTCTTTTTTCATGGAACAAGAATGCATATTTTTCTGAATCGATCAACCACGACATACATGTAATCATGTCCTCTCCTGGACATAAGTAGTCCCCCAACAAAATCCATGGAAATTTTGTCCCATGGTCGCAAAGGAAATGGAAGTGGCATGTACAAACCAATCTTTCGATTGCTTGGCTTGCTTGTTGAATACATTACACATCCTTTAATGTACTTTGCAATTGTTTCATACATACGCCAAAATTTCCTGCTATCCAAGAAGAATGAGCTTCCTGAATAATTTGCGCCCTTTCTGTCTGCGATATGCACAACTTAACTGGATGATATAACAACCTGTCATGAATATGATAATTTACTTCTTCTATTTGAGTACCATGAGTTAGTGATTCATAAATATCTTTGAAATTATCATCAGTACTATACTGTTCTACATAACTTTCATGTTTCAATAAACTATTCTGCAGTACTACTGAAGCATTCAAATATGGTATAGACATCATATCAGCTACTTTGTTTATTACACCTTTCTTGTACTTAATTACTAAGTGAAATTGCTGAAGAAATCCCATCCATCTGTAGTGGAGATATTGTTGCAACTTAGTTTGTGACTGAAGGTATTTAAGGGACTGATGATCTATGTGAATCAATGTTTCCTTACCCAATGCATAACCACTAGGATATGATTTAATTTTAAATGGTTTTTGAAGATCTAATAAAGTTAAGATTGGTGATGTGAAAACTTTCTGCTTAAGTGAATCAAAAAATTTAAAGTCGACACACATTCCCCATGTCCCGTTTTGCTTAGGAACCAAAATTATGGGTGAACCACATGGAGATGAGCTGGGTTGAATGAATTATTTTCCAACCATCCCTTGGATTTGTTTCTTTATTTCTTCATGATCTATGACTAACTTGTGATATATTCCAATATTAGGAATAGGGACATTAGAAATCAATTGTATCTCACGTTGTATTTCCTGTTTATGAAGTAGACATTTTGGTTCTTTAAATATATTTTGAAATGATTATACCACTTTAACCAAACTATCTTTAAACTGAGACTCACAACCTGAAAAGGAATCTTGAATATCCTTATGTTGTTCTTTTACAACCATGAGTATATATCTCTTACTTGAACTATTAAGCGCTTCATCTGATTAGCATTAATTAAATCCAAGTGAGTTTTGATTTTATGTGCCCGTACGATGTATTCAATTCCATATTTCTTAAGATGATACTTATGCTCTTTCCTATAAAATACTGCATCACGATCATAGAGATAAGGACTTCCTAGCACTATTCCGCATATGTCTAAGGGTATCACATCTAAATGCACTTCATCAATGTAATTAGCTGTGATGGAAAATTTTAATCGACACTGCTTTGTGACATTAATATGAGTCTGTTCCTTTAACCAACCTAATGGATATGGTTTTGGGTGATTATGTGTTTTCAAACCCAATTTATTAACCAATGATTCAGATATCAAATTTTCCTGTGACCCACTGTCAAACAATGTATCTATTTTTGTGTGCTTAGAAGTTACCCTTATATGAAATAACTCAACTCTTTTATCTTCATCCAGATGTTTAATGTTTGAAGAAGCAGAATTTTTACCTGTCGTAACCATTGCAGTTATTTTCCCTTCATCACCTAAATCAGAGCCCAAGTCTTGTTGGACTACTGTCGAAGCCTTCTTTTCACCTTTCTTCTTTTGGAACTTCTTTGGCTTGAGTTCCGGGTGAAGTTTCTAACATCTAGCTTCATCATGCCCGATCCTCTGGCAGTGAGTACATGTAGGTCTTTCATTTTCCTTTTGAGTTGTAGTTGTCTTCTTTCCCTTCGATCTGCCCTTCTTCCTTTCTTTGGTTTCCAACGGTTTGGATGTCTTTGGTGTAAACTTGAATGGTCTGCCACCTAATTCAACATGTATGGCTTGAACACATACTTCATCAAAGTCATTAGGATTGAACATCAATAATGTATGCTGTGAATATAAATGTAAACTGCCAATGTACTTTAACAAATTTTCTCGTGTATCCAAAGGAATACCAAGTGCCAACGCTTTCTTCCTAAACTCCAGAGTAAACTCTTGAACATTCTGTCCCTTACCTTGTCTTAAATGCTTGTATCCCAACGGATATAATTTTTTCTTTAGAGCTTTCAAAAACTTTAGACCATGAGGAGATGATTCTACCTTGACGCTTTAAATCTATCTGTGTTTTACTCTCCCATCATATTAAAGTAGTTCCCCCCATCCTAAGAGTAGCTATCTGGATCTATGTTTTATCATCATAAATGTTTTGAATCCTACAATACACTTCTCTCTGATTAATCCAATTAGCTTGTTTCTCTAGGTTCATTTCACCATCATAAACAGGTAACTCAAACTTCACATCAAGTTTCAAAAGAGATTTTTGAGGTTTCTTATCTGTTTCAGATTCTGAACTAGAAGAAGAAGATGATGATGATGATGATGGAGATGATGGAGGAGAAGGAGGTTTATCTGATTTTCCTTTCCCCTTGTCCTTCTTCGATGCCTTTGAAGAAAAATCTGCATCTCTCGCCTTCTTATCTTCATAGGGTTCTCCCAACATCTGCTGCATGTTCAAAACAAATTGTTGAAATTGATTCTCGTCCATGTGCTTCACTTCAGGGGTTTCACCAGTTTCAGTTCCTGTCATCGTCGATTGATGAACGAATTTCTTCTTGCCAATTTTTGGATCGAATTCTTGAAGCGTTCCTTCTCCACGTTGCAATCCCAACCTGGTTAAAATCCACTAAAAAAAAACTACAAAGAACAACCTATTCTGATATCAAAATATATGATCTGAATGTGATCGTTATTAAGTGTCGACGTAGTTTGATTAGTTTCCATTAGTGAATTGATTGTTAACTAAACTGCTTAATGTGGAAGACTGAAGGAAATTGAAAGCATTAAAGACTTAACCAACACATTAGGAATGAAAATACGACAAATAATAGAGATAAGAAACAACAAACATTGATTACAGAGTTCGTCCCTGGTGGACTACGTCTCTGGGTCCGCTTTCAAGATGGGTGCCCGCTTTATTAGGATTGATCCGAGGAAGTATTTACATAGAAAAAACACCATACTGATCATGATCATAGGCACTTATGGTCATTGAAAACAGAAAAATCTCGCTCTTAGCGTTCCAATGCCTATCTCTACGCTCAATCCTGCCTCTGGACGGTCAAGAAATGCTGAAAACAAAACTACCTCTAACCCTCAAAATTTGAACCCAAAATCACTCATGTCTCTCTCAAGGAAAATGGCATGGCTTTATAAAGTTTAACTCAAACTCCTTTATGCCAATTTAGGCAGTTTTTTGAGCAAATATGGTTTGTATAGGGCTCAATCTTCTCCTGAAGTGATGCATAATGTATAGGGATAAGGTGTGTTAATTGGATCCTTAGCGCAAACTAATTTTAAAACCCAAAATAGACTTTGGATAGGCATTTAACCTCGACGGTCATCCTAACCGCTCGGAGGTTGCAACAGTCGGCATGTGAATAGGTGGAATGGGCTGTTGGCAGCTATCTCTACGGTCTACTCTGGCGGTCACGGTCATCACTATCTCCACGACTCATCCATTTGCATGTAACAACTTCTGATGCGGTCAACCATAAATGTTAACCCCAATGAGTAGTTAACCGTTGCAGTTTCTGCTACACTTATCACATGTTCGCGCGGTTCTGACACTGTTTATAGGCCTCGGTCAAGACTGTATTGTTTATTTGTTTATTACAAAGTCTGAAAGTGGGTTTTGTGACATAGTTTTAATGCTTAGGGTTTAGACCTTTTATAAAATTTGTGCTAGGTCTTTAGGTCTTAGACTTAAGATTTTAGGTGTAGCACCTTTTACATCATTTGACCCATTACATAATGGCAAAGACCACACTTATGTCATGTCATCACATGACAATTACAAACACCCTGCTTCTATTTCAAACCATGATCAACTTGGGGACTTCTTCACTGGCGAAACTGACGATATTGAAGACTGGATCAAACATCGGAACACTGGAGCTTATTGGACCTCTCTGCACTGAACAAGATCTTCCTGGATCAATGATTAGCAGAAAACATCAGATAATTTATTTTCTATAGCTTTTTTTTCTTCTTTTCTTTTTTTGAGTTAGAGATTGTCTTTTATATTTTTTAGGAATGAAATAAATCCATTAATATAGCTTATGTTTTTTATTTGGATTACCTTCCCTTCATCAACGCATTCTCTAATTGAACCTCCCAACCTGATTTCCTAACCTCCCAACTTGATTTCCTAACCACTTTATCGAATTAATGCATCTCCTTTTTATAAAGACATGTTCTCATGAGAAAACTAAATGGTTGTGTGTAATTCCCTCTCGCATCTCCTTTGTATAGAGACATGATCCCATGAGAAAACCAAATGGTTATGTATTTACTTTTGGTGTATTTACCGAATCTATAAAATACCATAAGGATTGTGATGACATTTTCATTAGAGTTGTACATGAAAGAAATTTAATGAAACTCCTAGAAAGTGAGCTTTATACACAATTAAAATATATTTTTAAAATAAAACATTATATAAAAAAATAACCGCCCAAAAAATACGTGTTGAAGTTCAACAAGAGATTTCATCACCCATGCTAGTGTGGGACCAGGAGGTCCAAGTAGCACCTACAGTAGTGTGGGACCATAGGTCTTCACAGCACCTACACTGGTGTGGGCTAAATTTGGTGTATGTCTATTTTAGTTATCACTTAATTAAGATGGACAATAAAATGTAATCTAATCTTAAAATAACTTGTAATAGTTAATTGAGTGTGATAAACTCAGTTAACTCATGAATTTCGAGTTGAGGGTAGTTGGTGAGGCATGCAGAGTAATTCTAGTTGTAACAAAGTTCAAAGTGCAGTGGTGCATTAATTAATGCAAGTTGTAATAAGTTTAACTCAGTTAAGTGAGTTAAACTTAGTTGTGCTAGTTATAACTGTTTGATACACTAGTGAGAGATCAAATGAATTAAATATTAATTAATTCACAATCAATGATCTCACATGCAACTAAGGATTTACTATTATTAGCTGCATGCATGTCAGTGCTAGTGGAGACCCAGTTCAGAGATAGGTGAAAGGGAAGTTGACTATCAATTGTAGGATTATTGGGTTGCACCCATGCAACCAAACACCCATTGGATTTCCCATGATACTTGTGCAGTTTAGGAAGGCCAAAATTCCTATGGAACAGGGATTTAATTCCACACAAATTGCGCAAGCAAGGCAGGCTGTTTGGAGGCAGTAAATTGGCTAAGTATTGTTTAGTTTAATCTGAGATAATGTGAGACAATTAGCTGAGTACAAGAGGGCTCTTGTGAGAAGAGTTGTATGTAATTGTTTCATGCATACATGCTAAATATACAATAGAAGATAGTGGAGTTTTGAGTAGCAAGCTTTCCATGGGAAATTATCTGTGTTGTGGTTTATTTGATTCTTCTTTGCTTCATGGGATTGGCGATTGTGTTTTTAATTCCGCAATTGATTTGTAGAAGCAATTTAGTATTTAACTTTAGTACATTGTTAGATAGGATTGAATCCATGATATACATGCTTGTTGTATAATTTCAACATAATTTCTACATGGTATCAGAGCACAGGAAATCACAATAGTGAAAGAGGAGCTAATTTTGGGACTGGATAGAATTCGAATTTTCAAAAAGACTTTCTTGGTGCTACAACTGATTCAAGATCGAAATGGCTTTCAATGGCTTGAGGTTGGAGTATGCACTCGAGGGAAAATCTAACTATATTGCTTGGAAGGATAGAATGGAGGTAGTACTCGAAGACAATGACTTAAGGTTGGAGTATGCACTCGAGGGCAGCCCTAACTATATTTCTTGGAAGGACAGGATGGAGGCAGTACTCGAAGACAATGGCTTGAAGGAATTCATTGAAAATGATGTTCCTAAACTCGTTGTGAGAGATGCTGCAAATCTTGATACATGGAAAAAGAAAGTGGCAAAGGCAAGGAGGATCCTATTGGAGGGAGTACGAGACCACATTGTCTTAAGCCTCCATGGGAAAACCACACCATATGAAACGTTGAAGGCTTTGATGGATCTATTTCAGAGCAGTAGTGACCATAGGAAATTTCCACTGAAAGATAAACTCAGGAAGATCAAGATGGAGAAAGGCGACTCCATGACAAAATATTTAACAAATTTTGTCCAATGTCGGGGATGAAGCGAGGACGCGTTAAACTGTATAAATTTGAATAATAGCTAAATTATTCACCAAGATTATCCTGATTACACACTATTTGAGCTTCATGCATAATACATAACCTCTTCTACAATTGATCATCAATATTCAGAAATAGAAACAGTCGCATACGCACATAAACACAGTAGTCAAACACACATATAACACAGTATGTAATGGGGAGAAAGCTTATGAGGGGAAACCCCCAACTATCTATATATTATAATGATAGAGAACATGTAACAATCACGTACAATACTCCTCCCAAGTACTCGTGCTATCTCCAAATGTTACACACACAAACTAGCTCGATATGAACAAGTCACATGTTCAAATCTCCTCCACTGTCTGCACCGCCTCTCTGTGATCAAGATGAGCATGAATGAATCAAGTTCGAATCCCCTTGGCTTGTGTTTGCGCTCAACTGTTGGAAATCTCCAATCAGTAATGACAAATCTCATGCCACGGTATAGTCACAAGCGATAGTAGACTCACCCTTTCACCCACCTCTAACACTTGTCTCCTTTGAGCTTGTCCATGCACTGAAGTTAACTGATGTATTCTTTAGTTGATTTATGAGTAAATAATTAGTGAATTAATTAATAATTAATTCACACCACTCTCACTAGTGTATCAATCAGTTAGACTAGATACAACTAGCTCAACTATGTTTAGATTAGTTAAACTGAACACAACTCCATTAACTTCCTCAATCAACTCCACCAAACTATCTCACATGAGTTCTAACTGAAGTATCCATGCAATAGCTCCACTTAACCCTTAGGAATAGCGTAATTCCTTCTGTCAGCTCCTGTGCCACATCTGTGCACTTAACTGAAGTGCTCCAAGAGAATAAGATAATGTTTATAGTCAAAATATTATTAAGAGCTAATAATATTCAACATATCTATTTTTAGACTGGCAATCTAAAAATAGATTCCGCCCAATATGTCTAAAAATAGAAGTCCATCTATTTTTCCAACTTGACCAACCATCCACAAATAGCATCCTGCAACTCATAGAATATGATCGACATGTCTAAAAATAGACATAGTCTAAAATAGACTTTGCAACAAAAATCACCTGTGTGGCCCCCCGCCTAGTTTAGGTGACCACTTTCCAACTAGGATCAGGAAAGATGTTTCAGGATGCCTCCTTCATTGTTTCTTGTTGCAATATTCAACACTCCCTCTCAACAAGAAAGGACTATCTTTGCATGCGACATGCAACTCCATGCATTCGCCCTGCAACCTTCACAAGCGCCATGCAACTCCATGCATCTGCTCTACAACTCCTCTGAAACTGAATAGGCTCCAAAAAACTCAATCAGTCTGATGCATCTATCATCAAAGTCTTCGACTTCTGCTGGTACCAACTGCACATGTCATCAGGAACCACTGCGCTGTTGAACTCTTGCACCCATGCACTCTGCACTTGTTGTCAACTCTGATTCGCGCTCCAGTATCCGACATTGTCACTTTGATCTGCCTGCATCAATCCAACTGATCATGCTACTGCTGCGCTGCGGGCACCTCGTAGCCAGGTTCAATTCATGAGATCCACACCATCTCATGAATCCTGCCCAAAAATCTCCTCTTGGGATTATTCATGCATGTCGCCCCACCTCTCACCTGGTGGTATAGCTGCATGCACTCCCTCTGCCCATCTGGCATGAAATTTCTCTGCATGAGTTGTTTATTCCACTCCATGATCCTCATCTTATGGCTGCTCCACATCCCGAGGTTCACTATTACCTGCATGCAAAACTTGCTCCCTCTCAAGCATCAATTGCATGTCTTTCTTGCACTTCCCAACAGTAGGAAGCTCCGTAGACATCCCATCTACTTCAAGTCTGTAGAGATTCTTGGCTCGAATCCCAACCTTCTTGACTTGTCCTGTTGCCTTGTGCCGAAGGAAAAATTTTCCTTCACTGAAGACAACTTCATACCCTTTATCCTCTAACATTACGACTGAGATCAAATTCTTCTTTAAACCTGGAACATGCACTACATCTTGTAAAAGAATGAGTTTACCTGACTCCCTCTGAAAGGTTATGGTACCAATGCCGGTCGCATTTTATCTTCCATTGTCGCCCAACTCAACATGCAACTGGAGATCTTTCTCCACCAAGTCACTGAAAAGATTCACATCTCCCGTCATGTGAAAGGAAGTGCCACTATCAAAATACCACCCCGATCCCAATGCACTAGACACCATGCATGCGATCAATGAGAAGTCCAGCTCAAATTGTGAGGCAAGAGCCTCACCAACTGCAGCTCTAACAGCCTGCTTGTTCTTCTTCTTTTGTGGACAATTCGTGGCGTAATGTCCATGATCGTGACAATGAAAAAACTTCACTTTGGACATGTCATGCTTTTTACCATCCGCACCGGATTGAGAAGCCTTCTCCTTGCCCTTCCCCTTCCTTGCTTTGGCAGCCAAAGCGCAGTCTTCTTCATCAGATATCTTTGATGAAGATCCAGCTCTGGTACTCGCCTTATCTCCTGTTTGTTGTAGCAACCAACTCATAAAGAAAGAAAAGGAATGTAAGCATACATAGAAATAAGCCACTTCGAGAGGGCAACCTCCAATACATTACATGAATGAACAATTCTTGGATGATACAATTTACAAAACCTCCTTTCTATATATAGGAGTCCATGAGGCCATAATGTAATCCTAGTGGGCCACAATGTAATCCTAGCCGACCTAACAATAATAATTTAAGGGCACAATAATAAAAAAATGGGGGTTACAAGGGTACAATAATAACAATAAAGGGTTTACACTAACAATAATAAGGGACTATACTAGTGATATAGGGACCTAACATGCCCCTCTCCTTCAAAAAGTGTTGTCCTCAACGCTTGAGTAGCTCCGGGTGCTTCTGTATAAAATTCTCATCCTCCCATGTAGAATCTTCAGTGGGTAAGTTCTTCCACTTGATGAGATACTCTGAAATTGATCGATTCCGTAGTTGTCGAGTTCTTTTTTCCATGACTGCTTCAGGTTCCAATATGATTTTTCCTTCCCCATCAAGTTCTGGCAATACTGTTTGAACTGGAAGATTTTCACCTATAACCTTCTTTAAGCATGAAACATGGAAAACTGGATGTACTCGCGAAGAAGCAGGAAGCTCCAATGTGTATGCCATAGTACCAATCTTTTGCAACACCTTGTAAGGACCATAGTACTTTGGCGATAATTTATTATCCTTCTTTGCTTGCTTGAGGGACATTTGTTTGTATGGTTGTAGCAGTAAAAATACCCAATCTCCTACATCAAAACTTCTCTCGCTACGATGTTGATCTGCCTGTTGTTTCATTCGATTTTGTGCCAAATTCAGGTTATCCTTTAAGAGTTGGAGAACTTCTTGCTGATGCTCGATGTGATCTTCCACTGCTTGAACCTTCGAATTTTCCTTAAAGATGATGTGATGGATGGTGGATGATATCCATAAAGTGCCATAAATGGGGTCATTTTTGCTGCAATATGGAAGGAAGTGTTATACCACCATTCGGCAAGAGGTAACCACTTGACCCATTGTGTTTGTTTATCAGATACAAAACAACGAAGATATCCTTCCAAACATTTATTTACTATCTCGGTTTGACCATCAGATTGAGGATGATAAGATGAGCTATGAGCTAATTGAGTACCCAAACAAGAAAATAACTCCGTCCAAAAATTTCCGGTAAAAATGGGATCTCTGTCGCTCACAATAACCCTTGGGCTTCCATGTAGCTTTTGAATTCTGTCCATAAATGTAGTAGCAACTGTACTTGCTTTAAATGGATGAGATAATGCACAAAAGTGTGCATACTTAGTAAGTCTATCAACTACCACCATGATGACACTCTTTCCTTCGGACTTAGGTAAACCTGTGATAAAATCCATTGAAATCTCCTCCCAACGTTGACCTGGAATGGATAAAGGTTGTAGAGGTCCTGGGGTCTTAATTGTTTCCACTTTATTCTGTTGGCAAACCAAACATTCCGCCACAAACTTTCGAATATCAGATTTAAGGCCATCCCAAAAAAATTCTTTCTTCACACTGTGGTAAGTTTTTAAAAATCCTGAGTGTCCTCCTAAAGGAGAAGTGTGCAATTCCAGAAGAATCTTTTGTTTTAGTTGGGAATTATTACAAAGATATAAGTGATCTTTGTACCATAAGGAATCATTTTTCCAACTAAATGTATCGGATGTACTAGGATCTTGCTGCAACTTTTGAATGAGTATCCATACATCTTTGTCCTTCTTCCATTCATCTCTTGCTTCAGTTATCCAATCTGGTTGGATAATAGAAATGGCACAAAGCAATGCTTCCACCTCTTCATTCTTTCTTGAGAGTGCATCTGCAACAACATTCGGCTTTCCTTTTTTGTAGATTATTTCAAAGTCATAACCCAACATCTTTGTGACCCATTTTTGCTGTTCTTCTGACGATAGTCTTTGTTCCAAAAAGTGTTTAAGACTATCATGATCAGTTTTTACCTTGAAGTGTCTTCCCATTAGGTAAGTTCGCCATTTCTTTAGTGCATGTAGTATTACTAACATTTCCTTCTCATAAATAGGTTTCTGTAAATACTTTCCTTTGATTGGACGACTTTCAAAAGCAATGGGTCTTCCTTCCTGCATTAAAACTGCACCAATTCCATTTCCTGAGGCATCACATTCCACAATAAAGGTTTTTGTGAAGTCTGGTGTAGCTAAGGCCGGTGCTAGGCACATTGCCTCTTTAAGACGTTCAAAGGCCTTAGTTGCTTCAGGAGTCCATGAAAATGCATCTTTCTTCAATAATGTTGTTAGAGGTGCTGCTATTCTCCCATAGTTCTTAACAAACTTGCGATAATACCCTGTTAACCCGAGAAATCCTCGCAACTGCTTTATGGTTGTGGGAACTTTCCATTCCTTAATGGCTTTAATTTTGTTAGGGTCCACTTTAACACCCTCGTGAGATACAATATGACCCAGATATTCCACCTCTTGTACTCCAAAGAAACATTTGGACTTTTTGCATATAATTGTTTCTCTTGCAATAGTTTGAGCACCCTGTCAACATGTTCAACATGATCCTTCCAAGACCTGCTGTAGATTAGTATATCATCAAAAAATACTAGCACAAATTTTCTAAGGAAGGGTTTGAAAATGGAATTCATCAACCCTTGAAATGTAGAAGGTGCATTGGTAAGGCCAAAGGCATGACCAAAAATTCATAATGACCCTCATGAGTTCGAAATGCTGTTTTTGGAATATCTTCAGTCTTCATTCTAATTTGATGATATCCTGAAAGAAGATCCAACTTGGTAAAATAAATTGCTCCATGTAATTCATCCAATAATTCATCAATCACAGGAATGGGAAATTTATCTTTAATGGTGAGCTTATTGAGCTCCCTATAATGCGGACACATTCGCCATGATCCATCCTTCTTGTGTACCAATACTACAGGAGCAGAGAAAGAACTTTGACTAGGTTGAATTATACCCGCCTCTAACATTTATGCAATCATACGTTCAATTTCGCTCTTTTGGAAGTAAGGATATATATAAGGCCTGATGTTTGGAGGAACACTTCCTGGAATCAAATGAATAGCATGATCATGATCACGAATAAGTGGGAGTCCTTTGGGAGTTTCAAACACCTTGGAATGATTGTCCAAGACTTGTTGGAGATATGCAGAAATAGATGATTTTGATGTTGGAACTTCTAGTGAGCATAATTGTGAAATTACGCCTCGTTGTTCTTTCTTTAGAAGCTTTGTCATGAAATTAGAGCTTATTATCTTTCCTGGCTTCCCTGCAATACCCAGTAATTCAACTTCCTTTCCTTTTGAAAAAAAATTCAAGAAAAGCTCTTGAAAATTAAAAGCTATCGTCCCCAAAGATTGTAACCATTGTACTCCTAGTACAACATCAGCACCTCCCATAGGAATGGAAAGCATTGGAATAGTCAATACATATTCCCCCATGGTTAGCTTGATATTATGACATTTTCCCGAGCAATTTATAGTTCCTCCATTTGCAACCATCACTTGAAATTCTGGTGCTGGGTATAGGAAACAATTTAATTCCTTGGCTACCTTACAATGAATAAAATTATGGGTGCTACCTGAATCAATCAACACTATTACCTTTTTCTTCGTGATTTGTCCTTGTATCTTGAGAGTTTGAGGAGTGGTAATTCCTGCCAGTGCATTACACGATATGGTGGGATTCATTTCTTCCTCTTATAGGGTTGGTTCCTGGTGTATATCCTCTTCTTGTTCATTTTCTTCTTCCTCTTCACAATCTATGTAAAATAATTTCTTCTCAGCACACTTATGACCTTTAGTGTATTTGCTATCACAACTGTAGCAAAGCCCTTTTGCTCTTTTTTCTTCCAATTTTTGTGGTGTCAACCTTGTAGGTTGTGGAAATCTAAGCGTAGCAACACTTCCTTCTTTATAGAATTGAGTGGTAGGCTTCCTTGTCGCCATAATTTTACATTCAACTTTTCTTGCCAACCTGAATGCCTTCTCCAATGAATCAGGTTCCAAAATACGAACTTCATGTTGGATGTTATCCTTTAGAGTGCCTATGAAGAGATCAATCCTGTGTTCCTCTGGAATATCAGTTACCCTTATATTCAATTTTTGGAAGTCCTCAATGTGCTGCCCCACTAAACCCTTTTGTTTGAGATTTATCAATTGGCTAAAGAAGGTGTTTCTCTTTGTATCCTCATAATGTGCTGTCATTTCCTCCGTAAAAATTGACCAAGTGACAATTTTTTTACGGGAGCAAAGCCATCGATACCATACAAATGTATTTTGTTCTAAATGTAAAGTTGCAATGCGTACCTTTTGTGTGTTTTGCACGTTATGGAATCAAAATATTGCTCCATCTGTAGTATCCATGTTACAGGATCCTTTCCATCAAACTTCCTCATATCCATCTTTGGAATATGGTGGTTCTTCCCGCCAACATTCGAGTTTATGGAATCATGATTAACATTTATTTTGTTCTCATCAGGAGGTTCTTCTCCTATATTTCCGCCATTAGGAATCATTTCGGGTTTTAAGCTTGTCATCAAGCCTTCCATGTATGCTTTTAGATCATTCTTCATGTCATCCATCTTAGCTTCCATGCCGACTTCCATGCCATCCATCTTAGCTTCCAAACCATTCATCTTAGTTTCCACGCCTTTCTTCAAAACTTCCATTTCATTTTTTGTTGTTCTTTGCGAGAGCGAAATTTGTTGCATTTGCTCTTGTAATTTTGACATGTCATGTTGCCATTCTTCATCTTCATGAGTAATAGTACAGCCTTCTAAAGGCTTAATGGGTGTTGAATTCTTTTTAGGGGCCATTTCAGACTCCAATATTGATATCTATTCTACAATAGGCCCTTGCAATCAATTCAACTTGATTCTTCAAACAAGACTTATGCAATTCGGAAAAAAAATACACCTTTTACTAGCTTTGAGGAGCTCGATATTGAAATTGTATTATCTCTGTGCTTGAAAATCTTCGATATCTGAAATTCAGCCCTGTAGTAGCCCTCTGAAGCTTCTTTCAAATGCCATAGGTCTGACTTGATTTTGATGCTCCAAGACAAAGTTGTGTCCAATCTCCCACAATGACCTAATTCTGGACTGGTTCAGTAGAGCGAACTTGTACGACTTGCCACGTGTCACTGTTTTGTCCTTTGTTTCTGAAATTGATAGCAAAGAAACTACAAGCCGTGCACTTGTGAATACTTTTGACAGCACTCCAATCCAATCTTCAGAGAGAGAGTTATTGAACTTTTCCCACGATCACCTCTTTGAGATGAAATTCAGGAGCCTGAAAAAGCACTACCTTCCACAGATCATATCTCCAAAAATATTGCGAACCAAGCTCTGAAATTTTTTGACGAATTTCCTCAGGATTTCAGCTTCGCATCATATGAATTTCAGACTCTGAACCTTCGTAAAAAACAATTTATAGCGCAAATGCCACGATGACCTGTTTATAAGCCTGAAAAAATACCTAACTTCCACGGATGATATCTCCTCAAATAGTGCGAACCAAGATCTGAAATTTTTAGAAAACCTTCCTCAAGATTTCAGCTTCGCACCCTAGAAATTTCAGCTTCTGAAGCTTCGTAGAAAAAAAATTATAGCGAAAATTCCACGATGACCTGTTTGGAGCAGCGAAACCCTAGAATCCCAAAGCTCTGATACCAAATGTTGTGTAACCAGCTCCAAAAATAGAAGAAAAGAGATATGAACGCCTTAGAAATAAGCCACTTCGAGGGGGCAACCTCCAATACATTACATAAATGAACAATTCTTGGATGATACAATTTACAAAACCTCCTTTCTATATAGGAGTCCATGGGGCCATAATGTAATCCTAGTGGGCCACAATGTAATCCTAGCCAACCTAACAATAATAATTTAAGGGCACAATAATAAAAAATGGGGGTTACAAGGGTACAATAATAACAATAAGGGGGTTACACTAACAACAATCAGGGACTATACTAGTAATATAGGGACCTAACACTCTTGCACAAGATCCGACCAAAGTCGCTCCCATCCTGGAAATTTCTCCCGACCATTGACAGAGTCCTCATAGGAATTCCAACTCTTCGGAAGACCAAGGAGAGCCAAGCTCACCAAGTCCTCTTCATCCACACTAACTCCTACACTCCCAAGCTCATCCCTGTAGTGGACAAACTTTGTCAAGTATACCGGAATAGTGTCATTCTTCTCCATCTTTATCTTCCTGAGTTTATCCTTGAGCACCAACTTCCTCTAGTCACTCCTGCTTTGGAATAAATTTTTCAAGGATTTCCACATCAAGAATTGAGAAGCTTTACCATGCAGGATGGATACTATGTGATCCTTCATGCCCTTCAACAGAATCCTTCGACACCTTGCCATCTTCTTTTGCCAAGCTTCAACTACAGTAGCATCAGTAGAAGTAGGCTTTGGAACTTCTTTCTCTATGAACTCCAACAACCCATTATCCTCTAACACGGCCTCCATTCTGTCTCTCCATGTAATATAATTTGAGATGATCTCAAGGGCATACTCCAATCGCAATCCGTTGAAAGACATTTCAGCTACGACACCAAGAAAACACTGCTGCAAATTCGAATTCCACCAGCTCAAAACTCAACAGCTCCTGATCTGTGAGAACAAAGTATTTCTAGCAGAGAGATCTAATGTAGGGGAATTTACTGGATATATCAACCTTTCAAAGAAGGATGGATCGAGGCTACAGCAGCTTGGACTACATCTGAAATACAATGTAATCTTTGTAATAGACCGATGATCGATTTTAACAAGTACCATGTAGAAATTTGAACTAATAGCTAAATTATTCAGGGAATTATCGATTACACACTATTTGAGCTTCATGCCTTGTACATAACCTCTTCTACAATTGATCATCAATTTGCGGAAATTAGAAGCAGTCGCATGCGCACATTAAAACATAATCAAGAACACATATAACACAACATGTAATGGGGAAAGCTTACAGCTGAAAACCCCCAACTATCTGTATATTATAATGATATAGAACATGTAACAATACATAGCACAAAGCTCCTCACAGCTCTCAGCACTATCTCACATGCTACACACAAACTAGCTCAGAGATGAACAAGTCACAAGTTCAAATCTCCTCCACCTGTCTGCCTGCCTCTACTGCGCAATCCAAGATGAATAATGATGAGATCCAAGTTCGAATCCCACTGGCTTGTACTACGCAATCCTCATTGGAAATCTCAATCAATGTGTGTGAAAATCTCATGCACAGTTATAGTCACAACTGATAGTAGACTCACCCTTTCACCCACCTCTAACACTGGTCTCCACTGAACTGTCCATGCATTGCAGTTAACTGATGTATTCTTTAGTTGATTTATGAGTTAATAATTAGTGAATTAATTAATAATTAATTCACACCACTCAACACTAGTGTATTTTTCAGTTAGACTAAATACAACTAGTTCAACTAAGTTAAATTGAACACAACTCCACCAACTGTCTCATCAACTCCACCAAACTCTGCCACATGAGTTCTAACTAAAGTCAACCATGCAATAGCTCAACTAACCCTTAGGAAAAGCATATTTCCTTCTGTCAGCTGCATGTGCCACATCCGTAGCTCGAACTGAAGTGCTCCAAGAGGATAAGATAATGTTTATAGTCCAAATATTATTAAGGGCTAATAATATTTGACTGATCTATTTTTAGACTGGCGGTCTAAAAATAGACTTCGCCCAATGTCTAAAAATAGAGGTCCATCTATTTTTACCAACTTGACCAATCATCCATAAATAGCATCCTGCAACTCATAGACCATGATCGACATGTCTAAAAATAGACATAGTCTAAAAATAGACTTTGCGACAAAAATCACTTGTGTGGCCCCCACCTAGTTTTGGTGATCACTTTCCAACTAGGATCGGGAAAGATGTTTCAGGATGCCTCCTTCTTGTTTTCTTGTTGCAATATTCAACATGGCATAACTGTCGCTGATGATGATTTGGTGAGTTTAGCTCTCCTAGGACTTCCCAAGAGTTGGCACAATTATCAAGACTCTATAAATGGAAGGGAAAAGCTACCATATTGGGAATGACTATGGTCGGATTTCGTGCAGGGGGAGTTTAGAAGGAACACCAGAGATGGATTTTCATCTAAGAATGAAGATGAAGAATATTGTGCTTTGGCTGCCAAGGCGAAGAAATGGAAGGGGAAGAAATTCCATTCCAAATCCAAGTCCAAAGATGGAAAGAAGTGGGATATGTCTAGGGTGAAGTGTTTTCATTGTCACGAGCATGTGAATTATGCTACTAAATGTCCACAAAAGAAGAAGAAAAAGAAGGCTGGAGGATCCGTAGCTGGTTTGGCTTTGGCCTCACAATTTGAGTTTGACTTCTCATTGATCACATGCATGGTGTCAAGTGCATTGGGATCTGTGTGGTATTTGGATAGTGGTGCTTCCTTTCACATGACGGGAGACAAGGAACTTTTCAATAGCTTGGAGGAGAAGGATCTCCAGACGCATATTGAAATGGGTGATGACAGGCAGTACAATGGTACTGGGATTGGTACCATTACCTTTCAGAGATAGTCACGTAAACTCTTTTAATTAAAATATGTAATGCATGTACCAAGTTTGAAGAAAAATTTAGTCTCAGTTGCAATGTTGGAGGATAAAGGCTATGATGTTGTTTTTAGTGAAGGAAAATATTTCCTGTGACACAAAACAACAGGACAAGCCAAGAAGATTTGGATTCGAGTTAAGAATCTCTACAAGCTAGATGTAGATGGCTGTGCAGAATTTATGGGCAAGGCAGAAAAAGTGGTGAGCCGGGATGAGGGCGAATTATGGCACAGGAGATTGGGCCATCTTCACCACGTAGACTTGAAATTCATGCAACATATTTCTACTGGTCTTCACAAGGGTACACTTGCACTGTCAAATACATGCAAGGGATTTACTATGGGAAAATATGTAAAGGCCACCTTTCATGAGAAGGAGAACCGAGCCTCGTGGATCCTTGAGAAAGTTCACATGAACATGTGTGGACCATTCTCTGTTGCTTCGATAATAAAACATAAGTACTATGTGATATTTGTTAATGAATTTTCTCGTAAGTGTTGGATCTACTTCATGTAGAAGAAAGATCAGACATTATCAAAGTTTCTTTAGTTTAAGCCACTGGTGGAGAAAGACACGGGGAAGAAAGTGAAGGATCTTAGGAGCGATAATGGTGGTGATTACATCTCTAACGAATTCAAGAACTTCTGCAGCAAAGAAGGAATTTGAAGAGAAATGATAGTGCCTCATAACCCATAGCTGAATGAGGTCGCTGAAATAAATAACAGAACGATTGTGGGTGCAACAAGAGCGATGTTGCATGCTCAAGGCCTACCAATGCATCTATGAGTGGAAGCATGCAACACTACGGTATTTGTGCAGAACCGTTGTCCTCATAGGATACTTGGCATGAGTACACCAGAAGAGGATTTCACTGGTAATAAACCTGATGTTTCACATTTTAAAGATTTTTGGCTCATCTGTTTATGTGCATGTGACCAAACACGCCAGGAAGAAGCTGGAACCAACAAATGAGATTGGGATTTTTGTGGGGTACACTGAAACACGCCACAACTATCAGGTGTATTTTCCAAACAACAAAATGACTGTTGTGCGACGAGATATAAAATTTGATGAGGAGAAAGCCATGTGATTGTCCCTTGAGAAGGAGTTTGATTCGCATGCAGAGGAGGAACTCTTGGTTCCCAAGGATGAGCCTTAAGATGTGGAGTAGCCACATGCGGAGGATTATGGAGTGGCGGAAAACACTCATGCAGATCCATCCATCAGAAATGGTAGACAGTGCACCACAGAATTTGTTATATTGAGACTTGATGCTGAAGAGAATGTAGGAGCCCCTATTTCACAACGCAGAGAAAGAAAATCTCCAGATAGGTTTACTGCATACATGGCTCTTATGAGAAAATGTATTGTGATTGAACCATCTTCCTTTCAGGAGGCAGTGCATCAACCAATTTGGGTTGATGCAATGGTGGAGGAGTATGACTCCATTGTCAAGAATAGTGCATGGGAGATTGTCCCAAGACCAGTCGGCAAATCAATGGTTGTATATAGATGGATCTACAAGGTAAAGCAAGCTGCTGATGGGAGTGTGGAGAAATACAAGGCCAGATTTGTGGCCTGGGGATTCTCACATATTGAGGGGATCATTATGATGAGACTTTTGCACCTGTTGCAAAGTACTCTTCCATTAGATCCATCCTTGCACTCTCAGCGCAAATGGGCTGGCACATTCATCAAATGGATGTGAAAAATGTGTTTTTCAATGGATTCATTGAGGAATAAGTGTACATAGATCAGACATAAGGTTTCAAGATCTTTGACAGTGAGTCACATGTGTGTCGACTCAAGAGAGCATTGTATGGGCTGAAGCACCTCGTGCTTGGTACACTCGGATACACAACTATTTCACCAGACTGAGCTTCACCAAAAGTGGAGCTGATGCAAACCTGTACTAGATTGTGGTTGAGGGTAAGCTATTGATTATTTTTCATTATGTTGATGATCTATTTTTGACTGGTGATGAGAAGCTGATACACTCATGCAAGGAGGATCTTGCAAGGGAGTTCAAAATGAAGGACATGGGACTCCTTCATTATTTCATTGGATTGGAAATATGGCAGCAGGATGGTGAAATTTTTGTTTCTCAAGGAAAGTATGCCAAAGATATACTAGGTAAGTTTCACATGGAGAGCTGCAAACCCATGGACACTCCTCTTCTAGGAAATTAGAGGAAAGAGGATGCTACTTTTGGAGAGGTAGTGGATTCTATTGTCTACATGCAGGTAGTTGGTTCACTGATGTATCTAGTGAAAACCAGACTAGACATTTTCTATGCAGTTAAATAGCTAAGTCAAGCTATGGTTAATCCTACCAAGCTCTTTTGGAAGGCGGGGAAGCATGTCTTGAGATACTTGAGGGGCACATCAGAGTATGGTCTATGGTACAAACGGATAGAGGGAGTGAAGCTTCAGGGCTTCATGGATGCAGATTGGGCAGGCAATCCATTAGACAGAAAGAGCACACCAGAAGGGATCTTCAACATAGAATCGACAACATTTTCTTGGTATAATAGGAAGCAACGATCTCTCGCACTCAGTTCAGCAGAAGCAGAGTACATGGCAGCAAGTCAAGCTGCATGTGAGCCTATCTGGATGAGATAGATATTGGTTGGTTTCTTTGGTTCTCATATGGATTCGACAGTGATACATTGTGATAATCAGAGTTGCATTAAACTCTCGATTAATCTCGTGTTTCATGATAGGTCCAAGCACATAGATATCCGATTCCACCATCTCAGATATTGTGTGCAAAGGAGAATAATGTTACTTCAGAACATTCCCACGGAATATTAGGATGCAGATATTCTGACGAAGGCGCACTCCAAGAGAAAATTCGAATACCATAGAGGCAGGATCGGGGTGAAGGATAATCCCTTTCTTGTTGAGAGGGAGTGTTGAAGTTCAGCAAGAAATTTCTGCACCCACGCGAGTGTGGGACTAGGAGGTCCAAGTAGCACCTACACTAGTGTGGGACCATAGGTCTTAGCAGCACCTACATTGGTGTGGGCTAAATTTGGTGCATGTATATTTTAGTTATCCCTTAATTAAGATGGAAAATAAAATGTAATCTAATCTCAAAATAAATTGCAATAGTTAACTGAGGGTGATAAACATAGTTAAATCATGAATTTCAAGTTGAGGGTAGTTGGTGAGGCATGTAGAGTAATTATAGTTGTAACAGAGTTCAAAGTGCAGTGGTGCATTAGTTAATGCAGGTTGTAATAAGTTTAACTCATTTAAGTGAGTTAAACTCACTTGTGCTAGTTGTAACTGTTTGATACACTAGTGAGAGATCAAGTGAATTAAATATTAATTAATTCACAATCAATGATCTCACATGAAATTGAGGATTTACTATTATTAGCTGCATCCATGTCAGTTCCAGTGGAGACCCAGTTGCGATCTAGGTGAAAGGGAAGTTGACTATCAGTTGTAGGATTATTGGGTTGCACCCATGCAACGAAACACCCATTTGATTGCCCATGATCCTTGTGTAGTTTAGGAAGGCCAAAATTCATATGGAATAGGGATTGAATTCCACACAAATTGTGCAAGCAAGGCAGGCTATTTGGAGATAATAAATTGGCTAAGTATTGTTTAGTTTAATCTGAGATAATGTGAGACAATTAGCTGAGTACAGGAGGGCTCTTGTGAGAAGAGTTGTATGTAATTGTTTCATGCATACATGCTAAATATACAATAGAAGATAGTGGGGTTTTGAGTAGCAAGCTTTCCATGGGAAATTATCTGTGTTGTGGTTTATTTGATTCTTCTTTGCTTCATGGGATTGGCGATTGTGTTTTTAATTCCGCAATTGATTTGTAAAAGCGATTCGGTATTTAACTTTAGTAAATTGTTAGATCGGATTGAATCCATGATATACATGCTTGTTGTATAATTTCTACAACGTGAACACCACCATACAAAAGTTGTAAAAATAAAAAAGCTCACATTGTAGATACAATTTGGCAATGCCACCCATGAGAAACACTAAAGTTCTTGAACTAACTGGCTCAGTAGATGACGCATTAAAGGAAAACATGGAATTGTTATATAGCATCTTGGAAAAGAAACAACATGACAACAACACTGCTTCTACTAAATTTTTGACTAATTACATTTAGCCAAAACTGATTACATCATAGCAATTTAGAAATTAAATTAATAACTAAATTAAACTAATTAGCAGGAACGCTAGCTATACAACCTTGTTTAATAATAATAATAGTGTTAAATCTAAGACTTTTGTGATCCATAATGTAGATGAATGTCTTTCATATTAATCACATAATTAGGATTTGGTCGATGTTTCGAACTAGCTAATGTGGTTCAAGTCCTGAGGATGAACCCCATTAACTGGTTCATTCAAGTCCTGAGGATGAACCCCATTAGCTGGTTCGAAACATCGACCAAATCCTAATTATGTGATTAATCTGAAAGACATTCATCTAAATAATAATAGTTTAAAATGATTTATTATTTAATTAGTTTTTATAAAAAAAAAAATTGTAAGTTTGGTAGTACCTTTCATTTTTATCTTTTTGCACTTTTTTATTTTTTACTCTATATTTATCAACATGTCCAGATACATCACCCCGATTGGGGAAGGGAATTGAACCTGTGATGAGTGTTATAACATCGTGTCTCATCACCGTTTAACCAAGACCCCACAGACAATTAGTTTTTATAATTTTAATAATATGTAATAAGTCTATTTACATTTATATATAAAAGTAACATATTTTAGATAAATTCAATATTTTTCAAGAAATCCCTACAAAATTGAAACTCCCCCACCTAAAAATTAAAAATTAATCTGAGCACGAAACTTAAGTTATCCAAAAGAAAACTAAAATTGGAGTTTCAAATAGAATTTATATGATTTTATCTTTTTCCTTTTTCATATTAGCAATGATGTCATTGAGTGTCCAAAATTTGGAGACCACTGGATCCCACATCATATATATATATATATATATATATATATATATATATATATATAGGAGTTGTCTAATAAAATGGAGGAATTATATATATACGTCTCTCAGGAAAGTCTCGGAGGAGGAGAAACTACGAAGGAGAAAAGAATAAGACGATGGCATTGGAAGGACGAGTGGTAATTGTAACAGGTGCCTCGAGGGGGATTGGTAGGGAAATTTCCCTCCATTTGGATGAAAAAAGAGCCAAAAATGGTGTTCCATTACTCATCCAATCAAGTCGCCGCCGAGGAGGTGGCCTCCAAAATCAATAACTCTGCTTCTTTCGGTGATGGTGTCAGGGAAATTGTGTGCAAAGCTAATGTGGTAGAGGCCTCCCAGGTCGCCCACCTATTCGACACGGCCGAGCAAACATTTGGGACCCTCCACATCGTGGTAAATAATGCTTGAGTGGTGGAATCAAACTGTTCCTCCCTAAGCAGCTCCCTGGTGGGGTTACCGACACTAGGGTTCGACACCTTGGCAGAAGAGTTCAGGGGCACACAAATCACTGCAAATTGTGTGGCCTTGGGACCTTTTGCCACCGATAAGTCCTTGAATGGGAGGAGCAAGGCAACGGTAGAAGCCGCGGCCAAATCCAGTCCTTTCAAGCGGTTGGGGAAGGTGGATGACATGGCTCTGCTCATTGCCTTATTGGCAAGCGATCAAGGAGAATGGGTTAATGATCAGGTCGTCTGGGTCAATGGAGGTCGAGTTTAATTTATAGAAGTGGATGGTCTTGACGTTGTGATTCAATGGTTAAGTGTGGCAGTGTAGATTTAGTCTTTACTAATTTCATGGTCTGATTAGGCAATGGAGATTTAGTCTTCACTAATCTCATGGTCTAATCTAAACAATACTATGTGTATATCTGAAAGACTATATACACCTGAAAAAAGTTGATTTCTTTAATTAAAATAAAACTAGATAATTGGTACAGTGGAGATTTAGTCTTCACTAATCTCATGGTCTAATCCAAACAATACTATGTGTATATCTGAAAGAATATATACACCTGAAAAAAGTTGATTTCTTTAATTAAAAGAAAACTAGATAATTAGTACCCATAAATTTTGATCGATTGTGTACCCATAATAAATATTTGTGGCAAGGATCCCAACAAGCGAGAAAATGGGACCTTATCTCTTGGGAAAAAATAAATAAATTTAAGAAAGTTGGAGGTCTGGGACTAAGGGATCTGTATATGCTCAACCAAGTGATGGGAGCAAATCTATGGTGGCATTGGATACTGGGAAGCAGGGACTTGTGGAAACACATATGGGAAAGGAAATATGCAATACCACAGTCTACGGAAGGAATATTGAGGTTACAAAATACCCCAAAAGGATCTTCTATATGGAATTTAGCAGCCTCAAATAAAGATTTCATAAAGGAACATAGCTTTTGGGAAATCAGAGGAAGAAACATTGATCTATTTTGGGAAGACTCCTAGAAGAAAAGGGAGAAGTTGTTTAGCATAATAGATTTAGCAGAGATCTTCCTATTTACCAGTCGAATATATAACAAAATAGTAGCTCATTTCTAGGATGGAGGGACAGATCATCAATGGAGGAAATGGAAACAAAAGGGACAATGGCATAATGCTCCGAACACCCAACAATGGGAGTCTTATGAGGAGTTAAATTCTAGAAAAATACCTGTAGTGACGGTAGAAGACATTTTGTGATGGGGGTATAGAATAAAAGGGATGTTCACAATTCAAGAAGGATATGATATCAAAACTAATAACATACAACCTCAAGCCTCCCATCTTTGGAAAAAAATTTGGTCTGGGAAGCACTAGCCAAAAGTTGAATTGTTTCTATGATTAGTAAGTCATGGAATAATACTAACCTGGGATCAGCTATAGAAATGCGGGATGCAAGGACCATCCTCATGTAATATATTGTGTGAGAAACTGACGCAGCAACACCGAAAGTCAACACCCAATGGAGGGATGGTCAACACTGCGTGGCTCTGTCGCATTCCCCTTTCTTTATCCCACGTGGCTCTGTTATTCTTTCTCTATATTTATTTGTCAATTTCAAAGAAATTGACGAATAAATAATTTCATGGCAAATGTTCAATTGTATCTCCAACTTTATAACCAAAGTTATAACTCCGCGCCTTTATATAATACCCCGACACCTTATAACTAATAATTAAACCCTTCGTCTTTACGATTATTCTCCACGCTTTACAACCAAACTTTATAGTAGAACCGGTCCTGGGTCCCACTGCCACGTGCTTTATATAAATCACTTATCATAAGCTGTGGGCTCCTTTATAAAACCTCGCGCATCTTTGTGAAGCGTCCACCGTCCGATGGGTCTCTCTCAAATCAACGGATCTCATTGATTTCGCTCGTCGTCCTGGTACGATGGATAACGCGCGAAATCGCAAGTTACACAGTGGTTTTGGAACCGTGGTCTAAGCCACGTGTCTAACGCTGAATGGGATCGCTGCTCCCTCCATAATTACCACCCAAGCGCCAAAAGCGGTGCGGAAAAGACTGGAAGCCGCTCGTGGTTTTGAAATATTAATCCGGCTTGACTATGCGCAACTCTCGCCTGTGGTTGAGATGGTTCACGGGTTATCCAGCCAACAAATTGAAGGGAACGACAGACAAATAGAGGTAGAGTCGATACAGTGGCTCGACTCAGGAATTTCATACATATACAGAATCTATTGCTTCACAATTAAACGACCCTTCCATAGACAAATAATTGGATCTTTCCGATGGCAACCACGATTAGAAACCATTTAATTGCAAACAATTTTAATACACAGAGTTTATTATGAGATTTCTCGCACTCTCCTCCTTCCTCTCGTACATCCGAGGGTTATATTTATATACATTACAGTGTCTCTCCTTGGTTCCTCGGTGAGGACCGTTTTGGAATTCAAAAGTCTCTTACAATAATTCAACTAACTGAAACATGACAGACAGACTAACTAACTATTCGACTTCTACAACTCTTAACTCTTCTAAAACAAAATAGTCAGCTGAGGTATTGACACCTAGCTGTTACAATTTTGGTGGTTTCGAACCCTACTAGCCACAACATGTGGACAAAAACTCCTACATTGTTGGCTAGTGCCTAATGCCCCTGCATCAGAATCCTGAGGGAAATTTTCTTCATGGGCTCCTGTCCATGAGCTCTTCTACTGATCTGCCTATCTTCTGCAACATTTCTTCAGTCATCCAAGTGGCATCCTCCTCTGGCTTATCCTTCCATTTGATCAAGTACTGGAAGTACTCTTGTCCTCTGGTCTTCCTGAATACTCTCTTGTCCAATATCTTCTCTGGTTGCAATGGCTATGCTGGAGGTAGCTGCTCTTTCCACTCAATTTGCTCCTTGTCTGCTGATCCTTCTTCTGCACCACCATCTTCACACTTGTATAAATCTGCAACATTAAAAATGGGAGATATTCCAACATCAGGTGGTAATTCAATCTCATAAGCATTTGCAGAAAACTTCCTAAGTATCTTGCATGGCCCAATCTTTTTGAACTTCAACTTGTTGTACTGCTTCTTTGGGAATCTCTCCTTTCTCAAGTGTGCCAAAACTTGATCTCCTACTTCAAAATGAACTTCTCTTCTGCTCAAGTCTGCTTTGTTTTTATACTTGATGCTGCTGCCTTGTAACTGCTGTTTCACTTGTTCATGTATGGCCTGGATCTCTGAAGCAAATTCCTCACCATCTGCACTCCTTAACTCTGCTCTTCCCAGATTTCTTAATTCTGATATTCCTCTGGGATGCATTCCATAAACAATATGAAATGGAATCTGCCCTGTGCTTCTGTTTGGTGAATCATTATATGCATATTCTGCCTGAGGCAAAATATGATCCCACTGCTTGGGATGTTCTCCTGCAAGACTCCTCAACAAATTTCCCAAACTCCTATTCACTACCTCAGTTTTTCCATCAGTCTGGGGATGATAAGCTGAGCTGAAACTTAGTTTAGTGCCAATTTTCTTCCATAGTGTCCTCCAAAAATGACCCAAAAATCTGGTGTCTCTGTCTGAAACAATACTCTTGGGCAACCCATGCAATCTAACAACTTCTTTGAAAAACAAGTTAGCAACATGGGTGGCATCACTAGTTTTATAGCATGGAATAAAATGTGCCATTTTGGAGAATCTGTCTACCACAACAAAAACTGCATCATTCCCTCTCTGAGTCTTGGGAGTATACAATCCTGCATTCTGGCTCCTTCCTTTAGCATATTGACAGATCTTGCAATTATTCACAAACTTATCCACTTCTGTTCTCATCCTGGGCCAGAAATAAAAGTGACTCAGCTGTTCATAAGTCTTATCAGTACCAAAGTGTCCAGCAAGTCCACCACTATGCTTTTCTTTGATCAAATTTTCTCTCATGGAACATTTTGGTATACACAGTTGGTTATTTCTGAATAACAAGTCTTCCTGCAGAGAAAAATCCAGCCACTGAATTCTATCTGTTAGAACAGGGTTACTACATGCTTCAAATGCTTCTTTAAAATCAGGATCTGTTTTATACAATTCTTTGAGAAAATCGAATCCTGCAACTTCAAAATTAGTCTCTTGAACAAGCAAATGTCTCCTACTCAAAGCATCAGCTACTTTATTGGCTTGGCCACTTATATTTTTCAAAAAAAAATTAAAACTTTGGAGATACTCAACCCATTTAGCATGCTTATGTTTCAACTTGGGCTGCTGTACAATATACTGCAAAGCATGATTGTCAGAATATAATACAAATTCCCTGGACATCAAATAATGTCTCCACTTCTTCAGTGCTTGAACAATTGCATATAATTCCTTCTCATAAGAGGAATACTTTCTCCTGGTGTCATTTAACTTCTCGCTAAAATAGGCTACAGGCCTATCATCCTGACTCAACACAGCTCCAATGGCTTCCCCACTGGCATCACATTTTACTTGAAATGGTTTGGTGAAATCAGGCATAATTAAAACAGGCTTCTCTGTTATCTTTTGCTTCAAAACTTTAAAATTTCTCTCTGCTTCAGTAGTCCACTTAAATGGTTGTTTGCTCTTCGTTATGGTCTCAATTATGGGTGCATTAATCTTACTGAAGTTTCTTATAAACTTTCTGTAAAAACTAGCAAGGCCATGGAAACTTCTTACCTCAAAAACATTCCTGGGTGAAGGCCATTCCACAATTGCCTTAACCTTTTCTGGGTCCATCTTCAACCCTTCTGCAGAAACAACGAAACCCAAATACACCAACTCTTCCTTCATGAATGAAAATTTCTTCAAATTTATCAGCAGCTTCTCCTGGTGCAGCTTCTTCAAGACATGATTAAGATGCCTTAAATGTTCTTCTCTAGTTCTGCTGAAAACTAATATATCATCCAAATATACTATCACAAATTTACCAATGAAATCTTTCAATACTTCATTCATAAGTCTCATAAAAGTGCTAGGTGCATTTGACAACCCAAAAGGCATTACCATCCATTCATACAACCCTTCATTTGTTTTAAAGGCAGTTTTCCACTCATCACCCTCTCTTATCCTAATCTGATGGTATCCACTCTTCAAATCTATCTTTGAGAAATATTTAGCACCACTCAAACAGTCCATCAAATCCTCAATTCTGGGCAAAGGGAATCTGTACCTGATTGTGATCTTATTAATTGCTCTGGCATCAGTACACATCCTCCAGCCTCCATCCTTCTTTGGGCTCAAAACTGTTGGTACTGCACATGGACTCAGACTTTCTCTAATCAGTCCTTTGTCCACCAATTCCTGTACTTGTTTCCTGATTTCTTCATTTTCCTTGGGAGTCATTCTGTAGGCTGCCTTATTTGGCAGATTTGAACCAGGGATAAAATCTATCTGATGGCTGATCTTTCTCACAGGTGGCCGCTCATCAGGTAAATCATCCACAACAATGTCACAGTAATCATCTAACATCTCTTGGATTTCTATTGGCAAATCAGAAATATTTGTAGAAGTAAGAACTACTTTTGGTTTGCAAACTAAAGCAAAGCTTACCTCTTCTTCTTCTATCTGCTGCAGATATTCTTTCCCGCTCAGCAACAAGGTCTTTGGATCAATCACTCTGCTGGATGGCTCTCCTTCTTCCATGGGAATCAATATATGATGTACCCCATATTTGAAGAACTTGTAAGTATTCTTCTTGCCATCATGCACTGCTGCTCTGTCAAACTGCCAAGGTCTACCCAGCAGTATATGACACACATCCATGGGAATTACATCACACAAAACTTTGTCCTGGTATTTGCCCATTTGCAGCTCTATTTCACACTGTTCTTTCACAACCAGCTGGTGCCCTTTATGCAGCCAGGACACCCTGTAGGGAGTGGGGTGCTCCCTAGTCTTCAGCTTCAGTTTTTCTATCACCTCAGCGGAAACCAAATTGTCTGTGCTGCCACTATCAATGATTAGCTGGCAGCATTTCCGTTGGACTTTGCATATGCTCCTAAACAAAGTCTTCCTTTGTGCAGGTTCGGTGGCTTCTTTGGTTTGTTTCAATAGGACCTTATTAACCACCAAGGACTCTCCCCTCTCTGGAAGAACTTTTTCTTCAATTTCTGCTTCTTCTTCAACCTGGGCAACAACAACATTTCTTGGACCAGCATCCACATTCTCTGGACATTCATAGTGCTTGTGTCCCACTCCTTGACATCTATAACACCTCAGCTCTCTGCCTCTGCCTCTGTCCCTGCCTCCTCTTCCTCTTCCTCTATAAGAACCCCTTATTCCCCTTGCATCATCCTCTGTAGATGCATTCTGAGGTGAGCTACTGTCAGCTCCATCCTTGGGTGTAGGCTTTCCTCTACCACCCTGACTTCCCTTCCCACAGAAAGTACCTCTCTTCTTGGCAGACTGTTTCCTCAGGAGTTTCTCCTCTGCTTTCAAGGCCATCTGATAGGCCTCTTCCACTGTCTTAGGAGACAAAAGACCAATCTCATCTTGGATTTCCAGTCTGAGACCATTCACATATCTGGCAGTCTTCTCTGGTGTATCTTGGAATTGTCCAGCTCTTATGCTCACTCTGTAGAATTCTTCTGTGTATTCTTTTACTTTCAGCAACCTCTGTCTCAGGTTCTGCATTTGTCTATATAATGTCAGCTGATAATCACTGGGTAGGAATTTACCTTTTAGTTTAGCCATCATTCTGGTCCAGCTCTTGATAGGTTGCTTGCCAACTCTCCTCCTTTCTGCCTGCACTCCATCCCACCAAAGTGCGACACTGTCCCACCAAAGTGCAGCATGTCCTTTCAGCTTTGTCACTACAAACTTGACCTTTTTATCTTCACTTATTTCTTCATAATCGAAGCACTTGTTTAATTCATTTATCCAGTTTACCAGCTCTTCTGGATTCAGTCCCCCTACATAGCTCGACACTTCAATTCTGGGCTTAACTGCAGATCCCAGAACAGTTCTCAGGAGCCTCATGTCAGGAGGAATTTCAACATTTTCTTCAGCTTCTTCCGTTTCAGGTTCGCTGATGTCTTCAGGATCTCTGGGTTGTCTTTGTTCCATGGCATCTAGTCTGGCCTCGACCCTCTGAAACATTCCCAACACCTCAGCGTTGGCAACAGGTCTTCTCCTGCCAGCACCTCTACCAACTCGGATCGCCATGTCAGCAAAACAACGTCAACCAGCTCTGATACCACAAATGACGCAGCAACACCGAAAGTCAACACCCAATGGAGGGATGGTCAACACTGCGTGGCTCTGTCGCATTCCCCTTTCTTTATCCCACGTGGCTTTGTTATTCTTTCTCTATATTTATTTGTCAGTTTCAAAGAAATTGACGAATAAATAATTTCACGGCAAATGTTCAATTGTATCTCCAACTTTATAACCAAAGTTATAACTCCGCGCCTTTATATAATACCCCGACACCTTATAACTAATAATTAAACCCTTCGTCTTTACGATTATTCTCCACGCTTTACAACCAAAATTTATAGTAGAACCGGTCCTGGGTCCCACTGCTACATGCTTTATATAAATCACTTATCATAAGCCGTGGGCTCCTTTATAAAACCTCGCGCATCTTTGTGAAGCGTCCACCGTCCGATGGGTCTCTCTCAAATCAATGGATCTCATTGATTTCGCTCGTCGTCCTGGTACGATGGATAACGCGCGAAATCGCAAGTTACACAGTGGTTTTGGAACCGTGGTCTAAGCCACGTGTCTAACGCTGAATGGGATCGCTGCTCCCTCCATAATTACCACCCAAGCGCCAAAAGCGGTGCAGAAAAGACCGGAAACCGCTCGTGGTTTTGCAATATTAATCCGGCTTGACTATGCGCAACTCTCGCCTGTGGTTGAGATGGTTCACGGGTTATCCAGCCAACAAATTGAAGGGAATGACAGAAAAATAGAGGCAGAGTCGATACAATGGCTCGACTCAGGAATTTCATACATATACAGAATCTATTGCTTCACAATTAAACGACCCTTCCATAGACAAATAATTGGATCTTTCCGATGGCAACCACGATTAGAAACCATTTAATTGGAAACAATTTTAATACACAGAGTTTATTCTGAGATTTCTCGCACTCTCCTCCTTCCTCTCGTACATCCGAGGGTTATATTTATATACATTACAGTGTGTCTCCTTGGTTCCTCGGTGAGGACTGTTTTGGAATTCAAAAGTCTCTTACAATAATTCAACTAACTGAAACATGACAGACAGACTAACTGACTATTCGACTTCTACAACTCTTAACTATTCTAAAACAAAACAATCAGCTGAGGTATTGACACCTAGCTGTTACAATTTTGGTGGTTTCGAACCCTACTAGCCACAACATGTGGACAAAAACTCCTACATTGTTGGCTAGTGCCTAATGCCCCTGCATCAGAAACATAATGAAACCATGGAACACCTATTGAATAAGTGCCTTGTTGTGGAACAAATTTGGCAGAACCTTTCCTTTCTCTTTCAACATATGGATAGAGACAGATCGAGTATCAAACATACAATAGAAAATTGGAGAAAAGGAAGATTCCAAAGTCCGGTAATTAATAGGGCTTGGTTGATATCCGAAGGATTTCTCATGTGGGCAATATGGAAAGAAAGAAACAAGTGAACATTTAGAGATGAGACACAACAGACAGATGAAACATGGAAAACAATTATTGACAAAATCAGAGAAACCATCCTTGCATAGAAATGGCATCAAGATGATTGGAAAGTGAACATCCATGAGGCTCGTATACTGGAAAAATTGAACCTCAAATCACAAATGCTTGCTCCTACTTCTTGGAAATGAAAACCGATGGCACGTCAATTACGAGATAAATCCAGGACACCTCCACAAGGTTTTCTAAAACTTAACTATGACGGGGCCTCTAAAGGAAATCTGGGTCAAGCAGGTGCAGGGGGCATTTTCATAGATTCACAACGACAAGTAAGGAAGATATATTCAATGGAATTGGGATATGCAAGAAATAATGAAGTGGAGCTCAATGCGGTTAAACATGGCCTCCTTATAGCAAGAAGTGAACATTACAATAGGAAAATAGTTGAAGGAGATTCAACTTTGGTCATAGGAATACTCTAAGAGCTTTAGCAGGGAGTTGGATGGGAATAGACTAGCTGCAGTTGGCGCACAACACGACTCATACATGAAATTAAGGATCTTATCCCAAACATAAGCTATATGATACCTTCCCATATTTAAAGAAAATAAAATGCAGCTACAAACCTACTTGCGAATTGGGGTTGTAACCATCAAGGAAGGTATCTAGATAGAACCTGGGACATAATGCTATATGAGGGTGGCCTTGAAACCTTGCAAGAGATAGTGGTCAGAGATAATAGCCAAATTAAAACTCCCCAATCGGGGTGCCAACGGTGCCAAGGGAGGTGTGAGGTGCCAGCCGGCCACCCGGACCACATGGTGGAATGGTGTTGACATGAGTCAAAGGGAGTGGGCGGCTCGACCCACGCCAAATAAAGTCGGAATTCAATGCGGAAAAAAGACAACAGGGTATGTCAAAGAGTTTTTGGGAAGTTCGCCACAGCTGGAGGGAGAAAACTCTGAAGAGAAGGATGGTTTACCGGTTGAAGTCAGTCATTCTACAAACGACTGTGGAGAAGCCAACAGAGGAGTGCGACAGAGGAAGGTGTCTGCAACCATCACACAATGAATTTTCGAGTATGTTGTCTTCCATTGTATTTTTATGAGCAATGAAGTCATATGAGTCACTGAGATAAGAGGGAGGCATATTCCGTATCGAATGAATCCTTGTCTTGTAATTGAGCTAGATGCATTCCATCCTGGTCTTGGCTATATTATGCTATTCATTTGGGAGGATGATTTGTCTGAGAGGGTTTTCACAATGTTTTCCAAGGTTCATAGGCCTTACCAGTCTGATCTTTGTCTGTTTATTCCTATGAAAGAGTTTTCTTCGGTATTCTGTCAGGATTCCCTCAATGTCTTTCACTTGGTCTGTCGTGTTGATTTTGTCTTGAAGAATAGGAGTCTCGGTACTTCGGGCATGAGGAATGTAGGAGAGCTGGTGGGTGATGCTGATTGGAGAAGTACGTCAAGGCCTTTCCCTCAATTGCCTCATGAAACCCTACAACCTGACTCCTTCTGTCATCGGCTTTATCTTTACAGCCCTACATGTCGATTATATATCTCTGCATGTCAAATTTACAAATCTACATGTAAATTATATGAACTTGCATGCATGTATTACAATGACTATCTAGGGGTTAAGATATTTGTTAATTTCTTCAAATTGGATCCAGACCAAGATTTGATTTCTGGTAGATGTCAAGGTTATTTGGCTAGGGCCAGAGGTAATTTTTTTAAATATATTGGGTTCTGGGTTGCTATTTGTCGAGGGTATAACCATGCATAATATTTATTATCTTCTTTTGGGATTCATGGGTTCTATCGACCAGTCCTTCGGTTTTAGTAATTGTAAGGGCTCTGTTTTTTTGTCTGTTGCAAGTGTTAATACTTGGTTCCTACATGCTAAATCCTTGATCTGGGTCCACATTAAGGAATGGAATTACTATAAAATTTTGAATACAGAGGCATGCTAACAATGCCATTTCCTGTGGCCTATTGGGTATGAGAAATGCATGACTCAATACTATCAACCTTTGAGGGTGTCATTGGCTATGAAGAGGAGTACTTATAGAGATACAAGAATATGGACAGAAGAGCGGGAGAATAGTGATATGGTTGAGATAGTGAGATGGAAACATCTGACCCTTAATAGTCAGGACAATATTTTATTTAGTCTGACTAAAAACAATAATGTTTCTCTATTTCCATGTACAGGCCCTCTTAACATCTTTCACCCTCAGGTCTTTGCATGTTGGGGGAGAACCTCGATGTGGATTCAGGTGAAGGTACAGCTACTGGGAGACCAGAAACAAACGAAAATGGTGAAAGCGTGGGCAGGAAAAGGAAATGCTAGAAAAAGAGAAGGCAAGGACAAAGGAAAGGAAAAGGTGGGACCTAGTAAAAGGGGAAGAAAACCTGGAAAGTAAATCATGCAAAACATATTCCATGCCTATGCATTGGGGACACCTGATCAAGTAAAATCCTTGATTTCAGGATGGGAGCATGACCTCAAAACCAAAGTTGAGGAAGATATTCCAAATGAGGAAATGGATCCTATGCTGACTGATCCCGGGAATCCAAGAGGAATATTTTCCTTATTTAAGCAGTATATCCATCTATATTGAAGAATGAAGTGTTTAATGGCAAAGGCCATTGTGGTTGTTCAAGAGGTAGGAGGAGACCCAAAGGCAGCTTCCATTTTGGCTGAAACACATAGAGATATTCAGGAAATTCACCTCCAATAACATAACCAGAATATACATTTAGGTCAAATGGAACATCAACTCCAAAGTATGAATCAAGTTGATATGCCTCAGTTAAGTGTCAAGGATCTGACACCTATTGAATCGTTAGATGAGTAATTCTAGAGGTCTATTTTTTGTTTGTTTAAATATGCAAAGGGTGGATAAAATTTACTTTTTTAATATGTCAAAATATATAGTAGATAATATACCTTATAAGGTATCTAGAGACAGGATTAAACTGTTCCAATTTTGGTTGGCGTTTAACTCTATGAGATGGTCAACAGACCCGATTTTCTACGGGCAGGTTCAGCTACCAAGTATATAATTTGCTAATGTAACATGTTGTTTTGTTTATATGAATGAATAGAGAGGTACTACCAAATTTACAAAAAATAATAATCTTGTAAATGATATGTTTGTTTGCATTTATTCCATGTTTCTAGCAAATATTAATTTGAAATACATCTTCTTGAACAAATAGACCCTCCTATCAATCTAACACTTTCTGAAATGATTGTAAATAGGAATTCAAATAATGTTTGTACTTGTGAATCCTTGGGAATTCTTAATGTAAATAGGAATTCTTAAGTTTCTTATTGAAAAAGTAATTATAAAATATGCTAATTTAGTATTGATTTTATTATTGAAAATAAAATGTAAAAGTTGTGCATTTAATAATATTATAATTTCATTAATTAAACTAATGGGGGTAATTTCTATAGTTTATGTAAGAAAAAAGAGGTTTTTGTTTTTTCTTATAGATTTAATAGGGTTATAAAGATAAGTGGGGAGGTTTTGGAGTATATCATGGAATATATTTTACAATTTGTTGAGTGTGGCAAAGATATGCTATCAAAATATATGATATTGTTAAACTTTCATGTAGACCTTACTCTTTTGTTAAGTGACTAATATCTATCTTGCTACACATTACATATTGTTGAATGTTGTGTGAGGGTTGATATGCATTTCCAAATTATTATCATTAATAATTTAATGATGCATATCCACCCGCACACACACAATGTTGAATCCACCTTGCTATACATTACACGTAGTTGAATGTTGCATGAGGGTGGATATGCATTGTCAAATTATTACCATTAATAATCCAATGATGCATATCCACCCACACACAATGTTGAGTTTTGAGTAGCTAGGTGGATAATTTTTTCCCATGTGTCATACCACAAGGATGAAAGCTCAAGTGTGCTCCTAAGTAGGGCGGATATGTATCATCGATTTATTACTATTAATATTCCTCCCTCATGAAACATTGAATGTTGTGTACCAAGGCGAATAATGTTTTCCCTTGTGTCATACCATGAGGATGAAAGCTTGAATCCCTTTATTAGTTTTCTATTTATAAGTACCATGTTGTGAGATACCTTGACACTAGTCGATAGCACAAATTTGTAGATCCTATAGTGGATCTAGGAATTTGTGTCAAGGCACTGCATAGGATGTTGAATGTCTTAAGGGAGTAGATTCCAATGGAGTGTACATGGAGAGCCTATAATTACTTAGTCCTCAAACTCTTCCTATCCTATTGTTCCTTCTGTGGTTCCTCTAGTGGGGTTTGTTCTTGATGGGGTTTCTTCTTTAGGGTTTATCGACAATAAATTGGATTGTGTTGAGCTTCAAGGTGGTGCCTTATCCAATGTGCAAGGGAGTCATAGATGAAGGTGAAGGAAGGAAATGAAGTGATGAGGAGGAGATGTTTTTCTTGTGGTGGGGGAAGATTCACAAGTTAGTTAGATCATGAAGTTTGAGGGTTGATTAATTGAGAAGAGGCTTAGTATTTAGCTAAAAAAATGAAAGTGCTCAGAAATGCTTCAGACCTGAACATCCGGATAGAGCTCGTCACTAGGATTCCAACGCAACTTGTTTCATCAAAATCTGAATTCATATGAGTAAGTTATGTTCTGCTGTTCGTTTTCCCAAACAGGTAAAAGTTGTGCAGAATAGTGACAACCTAATGACTTGGTAATCTAGTCAGAACCCCAGGAATCTTCAAGAAATATTCTCCAAATTTCAGCGAGTGACACTATGACAAGTGTTGGAATCGGATTCGTCAATGTTACTTGGGGAAGTTGAATTTTTCTCCTATTCCTAAGTTTGAAATTATTATCTATGGTGGATTATTTTTATTAATGGTGGTATTTTTTTAGGCCAATGGGGAAGGGCCACGTGGCGCAGCCGAAGGCTGCCATGTGCCTCCTCCATCGCAAGGTTGGTTGGCATGATTCGCTATGCAATGTTAAGTTGGGCGCATCATACATATTTATCAAAGGTCGAAACTATATTTAAGGGACGGGCACAATATATATATATATATATATATATATATATATATATATATATATATATATATATATATATATATATATATATATATATATCAACAACAAACACTATAACCAAAGTTAGAGACTATGGTCCAAACCATATGACAAGTGCAACAAAATTTTTATGGCAGGGTCGGGGTCGAACCCACGACCACCTGCCTTCGGCGCCAACGACTTACCACTATACCAACCATCGTAGCCCTTCCCCCAATAGGAATTCACTATTATTTCAAGATTGTCGGCACCATATATGGGGGGTTCGGAGGGGGCTAGCCCCCTCCCTCATGTCCATACGCCCGATACCTAGAGCTAAGATAGAAGTCTGGCAAGAAGATTTAAGCGGAGAATTAAACAGGATTAATACGTATTTAATTACATTAATGTGTGGTTAGGCCACGATAATCTGTCATTTGCGCTAAGTGCATGTTAGTGCTAAACGCACCTGCTTATCACATTAAACCATACTTATCCACTAATTAAGTGCAGATTATGTTGGCAGAAGGTTTAGTGGACTCACCAAATGTGGAGAAGCTCCACATTTAGTGGAGTTAACTGACGGACTTCCAGAATTAGTGGAGAAAAATTAGGAAAAATTGGTTTTGTCGTAACTGAGGCAATTTTTGACCAGTTTTGGCTCAGGAAGAGTCATTATTGGTATATTTTGATGTTTTGGAGCCATTGGAGCAGGTTGCAGAGGCAACAAGAGACTTTAAACAACAATTTTGCACAGTTGAGGCTAATACAAAGGCCCACACTATGAAGCTGGACCAAGGAGATGTAGCCTAAGAGGGGTGAACTCTTTCATCAAAAAATTGTGTATTTGTATTTGTTATTTGTGTTTGCTATGTTTTATTATGCTGTTTTTCAACATTGAGTTTCCATGCTTTTAAGTTCATAAAATACACTTAATCTCATCAAGTTTAATGGATTGTCACTCACAAGTACATGTATAAACCCTTGTATGACAAGCAAACCAAAGCACTTTCATGTTAATTTTGAAACTAATATTAGCACAAAATTAACTAACAATCAATTTCAGATCAAGTTGGTATCAGAGCACAAAGTTTCTAAGGCTTATTTGCTTTCTTTTCTTGAGATTGTGCAAGAATGGTTTTAATAGTTGCAATTTTGTGATGCTTACAAGGTTGAAGTTGCTGAGAGGAGAAGGGAAGCTATTGGTTGTTAGTCCTGAGATTAGGAAAAGGAGAAAAGAGTTGAGAAAGCATCATCTTCACCCAAATTTCCATTCAAAATTGCACTTGAAGCACCTCAAGTTCCATCTCCACCAGCTGAGATTGAAGAGGTACAAATTGCAAAAGAAGTTGAAGTGATTGAAGAGGTACAAGCATCAGAGGTTGAGCTTGAATCCTTAGCCATTATGTCAGGAGTTGGAGAGACTCATGGACATTCAGAAGAAGAGGATGTGAATAGAGACTTCAAATACATACAAAGAATGGTTAAAATCATGTTTGATGCATTCACTACAGAAAGAGTAGGAGAAGGTTCTAAGCCCCACATGGAGAAGGACCTTCAGATGGTAAGAAGGATGAAGAGAAGATTTCGAAAGGTAGTGGAGGAAAGCCACCTCCATCTCCACCATCCTCATCCTCATCATCTTCATCTTCCGCTTCCACCACAAAAACCACCCACACTCATTCAAAAATCCCAAAAGGAAAAACTCCATTACTCAAGTTGGACATCAAGTTTGAACTTCCCATGTACAATAGTGAGGTAAAGGCAAAGAAGTTAGAAAATTGGACCCGTCAATTGGAAGTATATTGTAGAATTCAAAATCTACAAGAGAACGACATATAGATCCAGTTAGCTTCATTAAGGCTAGAAGGAGCAACGCTAGTTTGTTGGGAGGCAAAGACTCAAGAGGAAATGTGAATTCATGGTAAGATATCCATTTCTTGGGTTGAATTCATTTCTTCCATTAAAATACATTTTTATCCATTAAGCCTATATGAAAAAAGTAATAATGAGTTGGAAAAAATTTAGGCAACTCAAAGGCCAAACTGTTCAAGAGGACACCGAGGAGTTTATAAAGAGGGATTTGTTGTTAGGAGTAAACTTGAATTCACAATACACACTCTTGAAGTATATTGGGGGTTTACATTCCTACTTGAAACATCCTATCCTTATGTTTAACCCAAACAACTTAAATGAAGTATGTGTGCAAGCCACGTTTCTTGAAGCAAGGGGAAACAACATTCATGAAGAGGGTAGTAAGAAGAAGCCATTCAAGGGTAAGGGAAAAGAGAAGGGAGGAAAATGGAAGGGAAAGAAGAATGCAAGCATCAAGAAAGAAGAGGAGAAAATTACATGCAAACATTATTCCAAAGAGGGGCATGATGAAGCCCACTGTTGGAAAATACATCCCGAACTAAGGCCAAAGAAACCAAATAACAAAGGGAAACAAAAGATGACTGCCACCACACAACAGGATCTTGGATCTGATTCAGGAGATGAGACCAAGATAATAACCATGGTTAACAAATGAAAGGAAGCCATAGCAAGTACTAGTTCCTCAAATAGTCACAACAACACTCCAAATGACGACACAAGGATCGAATTGTTCCATGTTAGAGTGATTTCAAATCATATAAAGATTGATGCATTGTTTGATAGCGGGTCACAAGAAAACTTGATTTCATAAGACTTGATCAAAAATCTTAACCTTGAAACCGTACCACATCATAAACCATACCCTTTGGGTTGGATATTTAAGAATGCCAATTTACATGTTACAAGGAAATTCATATTTTTATTTTCTATTACTGCAAACTTTGTTGATGAAGTCGAGTTAGATGTGGTTCAACTTGACATTTCCAAGATTATCTTTGGAAGTCCATATTTGTATGATAGGAAAGCGGTGTTTTATTGCCATGAGAAAAAAATATCATTTTTTTAAGGATGGGGTGGGGTATATTGTGAGAGCTCATAGCAAGAAACTGAACATTTCTTTAGTTAATGTAGGGAAAATAAAGAGGCTAGTTAATGCAAGTAGAAATTTTTTGCTTCTCATGATCAAGAAAAAGGATGATGTTGACTATGAATCTTTTGAAGGATGTGATGAAAAATTAAAATGGCTAGTTAATGCAAGTAAAAATTTTGTGCTTCTCATGATCAAGAAAAGGATGATGTTGACTATGAATCTTTTGAAGGATGTGATGAAAAATTAAAATCTGATTTGTTTGATGTGGTAAGTCAGCATGACGAGATGTTTCAAGAACCAAATGGGTTACCTCCCAAAAGGGTAATTCAACATGAGATTCTGTAACTGGATGTTCCACTTCCAAACATTGGTATGTATCGCATGTAAATTATGGAGAGTTTGGAAATCAAGAAGAAAACTCAAGAATTTCTGAACAAAGGTATCATATGCCCATCTACTTCGTCATGTGGTTCACCAATTTTTTTGGTACCAAAGAAGGACGTGACTTGGCGCATGTGCATAGATTTCCATGCACTGAATAAAATCACGGTAAAGAATAGCTACCCACTCCCACGCATTGATGATTTTCTAGATTAGTTAAAGTATGCAAGATATTTCACTAAGTTAGACTTGCGAAGTGGTTATCATCGAGTTATAATAGCTGAGGAAGACATTTGGAAAACTGCTTTCAAAACTAGACAAGGATTGTTTGAGTGGCTAGTTATTCCATTTGGTCTAACAAATGCTCCAGGTAATTTCATGAGAGTCATAAATAATGTACGTAGACCATTTATAGATGACTTTGTCATTGTTTAATTAGATGAAATACTTATATTCAGAAAATCAAGAGAAGAACATGTCATTCATGTGAACAAGGTACTTGATTTCTTGAAAAATAGCAATTATTTTTAAATATGTCGAAGTGCAAGTTTGGAAAGACTTCTTTGGTGTATTTTGGAAACATTGTTGGAGGAGGTGAGTTGAATATAGACACTTACAAAGTATATGTCATTCTGAATTGGCCCAAGCCCAATACAATTACAGAGGTAAGAAGCTTTCTTGGGGTAGCACAGTATTGGAGGAAATTCATTGTTAATCTTTCTTCCATTGCATCTCTGTTACATGCATTGACAATTGTTAAGAAAGTATTCCATTGGGGATATATGCAGCAAAAATCATTTGATGCTATAAAGCAAAATATAAGTTTAGCACTGCTATTGGCTCTCCGGATCTTAGACATCCATTTGAGATCCAAACAAATGCAAGTGATTATGCTATGGGAGCAGTTGTCATGCAACATGGTAAGCCTATTTCGTTTCATTCTGAAATTTTTAATGGAGTTGTGACTAACTATCCCACCTATGACAAATATTTATATGCATTGGTACAAAGTGTAAAGAAATGGAAGCACTATTTGATGGGAAAAGAGACCATTATCCATACCGACCATCATCCATTTCATTTATTACAATCACAGTCAAAGTTGCAGCAATCAAGACATTTCAGATGGACGGGATTTATACAACAATTTCATTTGGTTATCAGGCACAACAAGGGAATCTAAAACTATAAGGTAGCTGATATTCTCTCTATACCTATTGTAAATTCATCTATTATACTCGAGTACAATTCAATTATGCATGAAAGTTACATTGAACAATATGCATATGATAGTGATTTTCAAGATGTGTATGAAAGCTTGAGTCAAGGAAACCAAAATGAAGAGTTAGATTATCATGTGCATAACAGTTTTTTGTATCACTTGGCCAAGTTATGTACACCACAGGGAGAAAGAAACATTATCATAGGGGAGGCGCACACATCATTGATTGCTGGACATTTTGGTGTAGGCAAGACAATGATTGATATTGTTATCGACCACGCATGATTGATAGTGTATCTCATTTTATTAGAGGATGTTCTTTATGTGCAATAAGAAAGCCTAGAAATAGGAAAATTGGATTGTACACTCCACTTCTAGTTCCATCACATCCTTGGGAGAGTATCTTAATGGATTTTGTAGGTGGTCTTCCTATGTCAAGGAAAGGTCATGATTATTTATATGTTGTGGCAGATAGATTCAACAAAATGTATCTTTTGATGCCATGTAAGAAAACAATTACAGTTGAAAAAACCGCTAATCTTTTCTTTCAAAATGTATGGGTTCATTTTGGTCTTCCTACTTCTATTGTAAGTGATCGGGATACCCGGTTTGTTGGGAATTTTTGGTCAAAATTATGGGGCATGATGGACACAAAGTTGAAGAAGAGTACAACATTTCATCCTCAAACAGATGGTCAGACCGAGGTGGTAAATAGGACAGTTATTGATCTTCCTAGAGGCTATTGCAGCATCATCCCAAGTTTTGGGATGAATAGTTTCATTACATTCATCATGCATACAATAGGGCAAAGCATTCTTCCACAAACACATCACCATTTGAGGCATGTTTTTGGTACTTTCCAAGATCGCCTTTGGACTTCAGATTTGAGAAAGATGTCGCTATAGATGGTCATAGTGACATAGATAAGGCAAGGAAGTTCATTGAGAAAATTTAGTTGATACATCACACAGTGCAAGAGCAACTTGAAAAGAGTCTATTAGTGTCAGAATATGCATTCTACCATCAGTGATCAATATCTCTCTTTTCATTCTCATTTTATATGTCCCACTCAGAAATTTTTATATCATTCCGTTAGGTCATGCTAAAAAATTGTTTCACTGATGGTAGCCCTACTCAATAAAACTTCACTCTCCCTCAAAAAATCACATTTTCTGGCTCACCTTCATGTCTAGCTGAGCATAATAACACTTTTGAAAAGTTCATTTCACTATGTCTTATCTCAGTCAAAGTCAATCATGGAAGTCAGGTCATTCAAGGTCCCATTAGGTCATTAGGTTTCATTGTTCAAGGTCCAAAAATGCACCATTTCATTTGCATAAGGTCAACAAAGTATGAGAGTGATCCCAATAATGTCTCTTTACCATCTAAAGATGTCCATTCTTTTCAAAAGGAGGTTGTATCCATTTCAAAAGAAATATACCTTTATGTCAGTATTGTACCCCGGGTTGTACCCAGAATAAGAATCTTAGTGTATTCTTGGCCAATAATCGACCTCTAAGATGGTTTCCAAAGTTGTAATTTACTTTCAAGTGTGAGTTTCATTCCAAGATCTAATATTTATTTCAAAAACAAAGATGTAATTTTTATTTATTCATGTAATTTTATGTCAATTCAAATGTAATAAGCACTTAGTTCCCAAGTCTACCAACTTAGAGTTCCACATGCCAACACATCAAATGTCAAAGTGCAAGAGTTTTTAGTTCATCAATTGATCAAATGTCAAAGGGAGTTGTCTTTTCCCAAGGGTGCCCAAGTGATCATTTTTTACAAGCATTAAACCCTAATTTCCTCTCCCACTTAGCTAGGGTTTGCTACTGAAATAGAGACATTTGAGAAGAGGAGGCATAAGGTAGGTCATATAAGTAAGTACGAGGTTATTTCAGGTCATAAACATCATGTCTTTGTATTTTTTAAGAAGTCATTCCAAGGGACAAATCATTCGCCACACATAGGGTCGGTTTTTCTTCAAAATGTGTTTCTGACCACAAATAGATGAATTTGAAAAAATTGAGAGAGGTTTTTTTCCTTCATAGATCAAGGAAGAAAAAAATCCTTCAGATTTTACACAGGTGTCATGGTTTTGGAGAAATTTCAAAACTACAAGTGCTACAAGAGGTTTTCTTCACTTCTGGAGTGACCTTGGGAAAATCAAGTTTTATCCTAGCTAGAGTGTCCAAATCACTTTCTTGATAAGTCAAATGACAACTATACTCGAATATATTTCCAATGAGCTATTGTGAGCTCAATTTGGAGTTGAGGAAGGCCTTCGAAATTTTCCTGCAATAACACTTAGAATTTCTGCACCCTCATTCTGCACTTTTTGACCAGTCTTGGGAGAATTAATTTTTTATAATGAAAATCAACTCCAATCAGAAAAATAAAGGATGATTTGGAAATTAGATAGAATAATATTTCCAATGAGCTATCCTAGGCCCAATTTGGACACTGGGAAGGCCTCCAAATGTGGTTTGAAAAAAGGTGTTGTGCACAGAGGGCGCGTTTTCCATTGGTGTTGTGCGTTTACCTGAAAAGATTGTGCATTTATTAAAGGCGTCGCGTGTTTGCTAGTGGTGCTGCATGTTTACCCAGTTTATTCAAAAATTGCCTACAAGGCCTCCAAACTTCACAAATTCACTTTCAATCCTTCAACAATGATTCTTCATGCCTCTAGTAAGCTAGTAAGTAACAAATTTGTTTCACTCTACTTTATCAAATGTCATTTTGATGTGTGAATTTTTCTTAAGGGAATTTGGTGTTTTCTTCTAATGCAAAACCCTATTTTTCATTAAAACCTAATTTATATTCTAATTCCAGTCCCTTAGCCTTCATATACCCTTTCTCAATCCTAAAACACTTTCCCAACTCCCTACATTTATATCCTCATTCCCTAAACTATCATATCCTTCAAAACCCTAAGTCCTAGATTTTCACTTGCTTAGGATCCTTTACCTATTTCCCATCTCCTTCGTTTCCTCACACCAACCATCACTTCATACACTTTCATTTTATTCCATCATATCCCTAGGGTTTTGACACCAAGAACATCATGGCTGAAGAGGGGAACATAAGTCATAGTGAGGAGGAAGAAAGACAAGAGAGAAGGTCATATAAAAAAGGAGGGAGAGTCATTAGACATAAACCAACAAATACTAGAGAACTTATGGAATCTCCCATCACTGTGACATGCTTTAAGCATGTGGTTTGTTTTGAGTTATGTGAGAAAGTGCAAAGAGTCTAGCACCATCCTATGTTGACAAGATTATTCATTTCAAGCCTTCATGACAACCAGGTCACCCTTGCTGGTGTCAATTTCACTATGTCCACTAACATTATATTGTAGAAATTATACAATATGCATGTATATATTGGATTCACCCGATCTGACAATGTACTAAAGTTAAATATTGAATTGCTTCTACAAATATTTTGCGGAATTAAAAACAACACAATTGCCAATCACATGAAGCAAAGAAGAATAGATCAAAACCACAACACCAGATATTCCTAGGGAAAGCTTACTGCTCAAAACCCCTCTATCATATATTGTATATTCCACAAGGAATCATGAAATAATTACAAAAAAAACTCTAATCATAAGAGCTCTCAGTACATCAGCTAATTGTCTCACACTGTCATACAAAAATTGGGCCAATACTCAGCCAATTTTTTGCCTCCAGACAACCTGCCTTGCTCACGCAGTTCCTAATGAATGCAATCCTTAATCACAAATAATTTCAGCCTTCCTCAACTGTACTAAGTATCAAGGGCATCCTGTGGTGTTTTAACTACACTTGGGTAGCCAACTAATATCACAACTGATAGTTACACTTCCCTTTCACCTACATCTCAATTGGGTCTCCACTGGAACTCACATGCATGCAACTAATAATAGTAAAACATCAGTTGCATGTGAGATCACTGCATGTGAATTAATTAATATTTATTTCACTTGATCTCTCACTACTTGTATCTGCAGTTACAATTAGCACAACTGACTTTAACTCACTTCACTGAGTTAAATTGATTTACAACTTGCATTAACTAATGCACCACTGCACTTCCAACTCTGTTACAACTAGAATCACTCAATTATAACTAAAGTCAACTTGCATGTCCCACCAACCAACCTCTTAACTCGAAATTCACTTAGCTACCTGATTTTCCACTTTAGTTAACTATTTTCAAGTCCACATTGAGAATATATTGCAGCTTAATGTCCATCTAAATTAAGGGATAATAAAAATATACATTCACCTAAAAATAGCCTGTGTGGGCCCCACCCTAGTGTAGGTGCTTAATTTTCACTAGGATCATGGATGTTGTTTCCAGATGCCAATTTCAATGTTTCTTGTTGCAAACTTCAATGCTCCCTCTCAACAAGAAATGAATTTCCTTGCATGCGGCATGCAACTCCATGCATGTGACACGCAACCCTTACATGCGACATGCAACTCATGCATGCAACACTTCTCTAGCGTTTCTCGCACATGCAACTCTTGCATGAAACACTTCGCTAGTGTTTATTTCACATGAAACCTTTGCATGCAACACTTTCGAAACTGAATAGCCTCCAAACAAGTGAATCAATATAATGCATCTATCATTAAAGTCTTCTGACTTGAAGCTAGCTACTACACATGTCTACTAGATCCTCTGTGTTGTTGACACCTGCATCCATGCACTCTGCACTTGCTTCCAACTCTGATCTGCGCTCTAGTATCTAACACTGTCACTTTGATTTCATGTCCTCACGACATCTGACTGCATCAATCCAACTGATCCTGCTGTTGCTGCTCTATGGGCTCCTAGTAGCCAAGTTCGATTTATGAGATCCACACCATCGCAATGAATCCTGCCCAAAATTTCTTCTTGGGATTATTCATGCATGTCGCCCCACCTCTCAGTTGGTGGTATAGCTGCATGCACTCCCTCTTCCCATCTGGCTTGAAATTTCTCTGCATGAGTGGTTGCTCCCACTCCATGATCCTCTGCATGTGGCTGCTCCACATCTTGAGGTTCACTCTTACCTGCATGCAAATCCAAATCCCTCTAAAGGGTCAATTTCATGGCTTTCTCACACTTCCCAATGGTAGGAAGCTCTATAGAAATCACATCTACATCAAATCTATAGAGATTCTTCTGCATATTTAGTTATGGTTGCTCCAAAACCTTTTGAGACTACTTCTCAGGCTGCATGTTGAGAGGCTCCCTCTCAACCACCAAGTCACTAACCTCTGCTTTTCTCCTCAAAGCTTTGCATGCATCTTGTACCTTAGTGCATGTAGATTATTGGCTCGTGCACATTGTAATTGTCCCTCTGTCACAAAATTTTCTAACAGAAGAGCTGATTTTAAATCGATGATATCTCCGTCATCTAGGTTCTGATGTTTTTATTAAATTTGGGTATTTTTTCGCAAGGAATCGAAATATTCTATTTGTTTATGAAAATTTTGCATCAAAATTTTCAGATATTCTCTACAAACTCGCGCACCCAAATAATTCCTGCTCTCATACCATGTAGAAAATTTATAACACAGCTTTGATACCATGTAGAAATTATACAATATGCATGTATATCTTGGATTCACGCGATCTAACAATGTAATAAAGTTAAATACTGAATCACTTCTACAAATATTTTGCGGAATTAAAAACAACACAATTTCCAATCACATGAAGCAAAGAAGAATAGATCAAAACCACAACACTAGATATTCCCTGGAAAGCTTACTTCTCAGAACCCTTCTATCATATATTTTATAGTACACAAGGAATCATGAAACAATTACATACAAAAATATAATCAAAAGAGCTCTCAATACATCAGCTAATTGTCTCACACTGTCATACAAAAATTGGGCCAATACTCAGCCAATTTTCTGCCTCCAGACAGCCTGCCTTGCTCACACAGTTCGTGATGAATCCAATCCTTAATCACAAATAATTTCAGCCTTCCTCAACTGTGCTAAGTATCATGTGCATCCTGTGGTGTTTTAACTACACCTGGGTAGAAAACTGATAGTTACACTTCCCTTTCACCTACATCTCAACTGGGTCTCCACTGGAACTCACATGCATGCAGCTAATAATAGTAAAACATTAGTTGCATGTGGGATCACTACATGTGAATTAATTATATTTAATTCACTTGATCTCTCACTACTTGTATCTGCAGTTACAACTAACACAACTGACTTTAACTCACTTCACTGAGTTAAATTGATTTACAACTTGCATTAACTAATGCACCACTGCACTTCCAACTCTGTTACAATTAGAATCACTCAGTTACAACTAAAGTCAACCTGCATGTCCCACCAACCAACCTCTTAACTCAAAGTTCACTTAGCTAATTGATTTTCCACTTCAGTTAACTATTTTCAAGTCCACATTGAGAATAGATTACAATTTAACGTCCATCTAAATTAAGGGATAATAAAAATATACATTCACATAAAAATAGCCTGTGTGGGCCCCACCCTAGTGTAGGTGCTTAATTTTCACTAGGATCATGGATGTTTCCGGATGCCAATTTCACTGTTTCTTGTTGAAAACTTCAACATATATCAACTGCCACTGAGATCCCAAATGTTGGGGAAAAATGGTTCAAACAAGGAAATTTGAGTCACTATTATTATGAGTCATATCTTAAACCAAGGTACAAGAATGAGAGAAAGAGGATTTTTCCTTTCTCTTACCTCCTGGACAGATATGTCCCCACGATGAAAATCATCATGAGATACTTCACCTGTGAGGGAAGGTTTTCTAGACACTATTCCTATCATGTCCGACTACTCATGCACTTCACAAGGGTTGGAATGCTCAATATATCTTAGTATCTCTAACAGAAAATTGAAAAGATGGAATTTATTGCCCAAAAGAGAGATTATGATCATCAAATGCAAAGTGTATTTCACCACTCCCTTATTAAGATGATAGTCATACATCACCTTGATCAGTTAAACATTCCATGGGACACCTTCATATCCAATGAGATTTTCACTATCCCACCTATTCAACATGGCCAGGATGCACCTTCATCATCTCATCCTTCCACATCTATCCCTCCATCTCACCCTACTTTTCATACATCATCACCAGATTATTTCCCTTCACCTCCTTCACCTCCATCTCACATTGATCCTTCTTCTTCACCTTATTATGACCCTTCATCACCATCCCATCATGATTCTGAGTCACCTAGCAGGGGTGAGGACATTGAGGCAAAATGGGCTAGTTTTGTTGAGGTTGAGCCATTGCCCAAAAACTACTAGAGAGGCTATAGGCATGTGTTTGCTTCACTTAGAGTGAAAGGGGCCATGCCTTCTTCATTAACACAACAGGTGGATAAAGGTAAGGAAAAGGTGATAGAACCAACCATTCATGATGAGGGGGACAATCATGAAATAGAGCATGAATTTTAGTTGGTTGACCTAGATGAGGAGGATGAAGAAAAAATAACAAATGCAACAATAAAAGGTAAAGAGGCTAATATTAGTGAGCTAAAAGCTAGTATTGAGAGGGCTAAATATGTGATTCACTTTCTTGAGCATGAAAATGAGAAGTTGAAGACAAAACATGTCATTGATGAGGTAACATACTTTGCTTCTCAATGGGAGGCTCATAAGGCCAAAGCCTTGCTTGATGAGACACTAGAGAAGTATGGTGAACTTGATGATGAAGAGGATCAACCTCCAAGATAGAGACCTGGGACTAGAGGGCTGAAACGAGCTCTAGCCCTAGAGAGACAAGGGGAAGCTAGCCTAGTTGACTAGTTGACCTTGACTGAGCAGCTTGCCATACAAATCAATGAGAACATGGAACCATGGCTTGATAGAGCCAATCTACACTTGGAAAATATGCTAGAGAAGGCCAACAAGGATAATGAATTTTTGAGGACAAAGGTCAAACTTCATGCCCGGAAATAGAGAATTGCATTAGCCAAGCTCAAAAGAGCCAATGCCAAAATTGAAGACTTGACCAAGAAAGAAGAGAAAAGGAGGCTATAAATAATTGTCGAGGTGACAGTCCATGACTCAAACACATGATCAACAAACATCACACCAATTTTGACAAAGTTTTGGCAAATTTAGCATGTTGGTACATTTCTATGTTTTTAAGGGTATTTTTTGCACATTAAAATTGTCAAACGTGCAGCACCTTGGACGTTGTGCTCTTTTTTGGGGCATCCAATGAGAAAATGGCCATCAAAAGTAGATTCAAAATGATGAGGACATCAACCATATGCATTTTCTAAGCATTTGAAGGCAAACTGGTCACTGAAAAAGGCAAAAAACCATCAGAAAACCATGTTTTTGCCTCATTTTTGGCCTGGTCATTGCACATTTACCAGTCTTGGGAGAAGAAGTTTTGGTAGCGAAAATGGGCTTCATTTTGAAAACTGAAAGAATTTCTGGAAAGTAGACTTGAAGGGCTTTCTAACAAGCCATCGTGGAGCAAATTTGGACACCTGGAAGGCATCCAAATTCAGCCTTGAACAGAGAGGGTGCATTTGCCAAGAAAAGGGCATGTTTGGTAGTCTTCTAAAATTTTCTGAGTTTCACTCCAGTTTTGATTTTCATCTTGGGAAATGTCAATTTTACCTATGTAAATGATGAATATGAATGTAATTATCATTTTTTTACTATTTACTAGGGTAATATACTAGGTAAATCAAGCAAATGAGGTGTATTGAATTAGTCCACTTGAGATAGGAATGAGTCACTTTGACCACCCTATACTTTAGCTATCAGTTCATATTTTTGTGTAATATCTTCCTCACCTCATGGATTTGAACCCTGAGGATGAGTGAAGGCTGTTTTCATGTCTATTTAGCTCATTCCTTGACAATTGGAATGGTTGGAATCAGTTTGATGTTTTCTAGTTGATCAAGGAAGATTTATACTTTGTTTTGGCCAAGCTGATAAAGAGGAGCTGCAACTACATTTATGGGATACTTATGGTATTGAATGTCTATCATTGTTTCTTCTTTAGTAAAATATGTTTAAATGTATTGTTCATGTTCACTTTCATGTCTATGTTATGATCTTTTACAATTTTGAAATTAAGAATACATGCTTGCACATGCTCTGTTTTGGGTAACTGATCATATTGTGTTCATCTTCTTCTGTCTGAGAAAAATACATCTCTTATGATTTTCTCAGCCTTCTTACAGTTTCAAAACCATTCCATAACCATTCTCTTCAAGTGATAAGCATTGTACCTACCCTGCCCAATTATTCCTTACAACCCTAATTCTTTTGCCCTGACCTAACTTTCCTTCACCTAATTCCTTCATCCAATGATTTCCCCAACCAAAATCAATTCAAAACAACCCTCTGCAATCTATATCAAGCCTAAAAACCCTAAGTTATGTAGATTTTAACCCTGTACAGAAATTAACTGCAAGAGAATCTTAAAAACATAAAATAAACAATAGCAAGAGCATAAAGCATAAAACAGATATACACAGAGATTTTCCCCTGGATCCCAAATCGGGACAACCAACTTGATTTTTCATTATATTCCTTTTAGTGTTACAACACATATTATATACATGCCGAAGAATACATAAACACCAATCCATTAACCATGGATTAGAACATAACCGTAGTTGCTTTGACTCGATCTACAAAATACCAAGGGACGAAAACCATCATACCACAAAACGGCCATGTGCAAAGACATGCACAAAACCATGGATGGGTCCACCCACCGAAAAATAGGGTCCAAAAAATAAACACGTGACTAGTCGTGGAAATAATATAACACATACCCAACATTCTCCCACTTGTTGTTTTCTTTCCGCAGGGGGCCACAAGAGAGCTGAGTCATTAGCCCAGCTTTGCAACACCCATTGTTTCTCTACACCAAGAGAACTTCTGAGTGCTCACAGAATTCGTCAATGCATCTGAAACATTCTTCAAGTGTCACCTTTACAAATGACACCCTTTTAGCCTCAACCATATGTCTCACAAAGTGATATTGAACATCAATGTGCTTTGTCTTTGAATGATAAGTAGGGTTCTTAGCCAAGAAAATTGCACTTTGGCTATCACAGCCTATCCTTATAGCTTGCTGTACCAACCCCATACTTGAACACAATCTCTGCAACCAAACTGCTTCCTTGCTTGCATGAGTGGCTACCATGTATTCTTCCTCTGTAGTTGAAATATCCACTACATATTGTCGTTTACTCATCCAACTGACTGCATCTCCAAATAAGATAAACACATACCCACTTGTAGATCTTCTTTGGTCCAGATCTCCAGCCTAGTCTGCATCAACAAAACCATGAATGTCCAACACTCTTTCCAATCCTGGTCTTCCTTGGTAGAACAAGCCATAATCACTAGTGCCACGCAAATATCTGAAAACCCGCTTCACTGCAGTCCAATGCTCTTTCCCTAGGTTTGACATAAACCTTCTCAATACTCTCACTGCATGTGCAATGTCTGGTCTAGTATAGACCATTGCATACATCAAGCTACCCACTGCACTTGCATATGGAACATGGGACATGTCCTCCTCTTCTTCTTGTGTCTTGGGATACTGTTCAACAGATAGTTTTGCACCTACAGGAATCAGAACATTCACCGGTTTACTATCCTACATATTGAACCTTTGCAATATAGTCTCGACATACTTCCTCTGGTTTAACCAGAGCTTCCTCTTTGCCTGATCTCTCTTAATTTCCATGCCCAAAATATATTTTGCAGCACCAAGATCCTTCATGTCGAATTTGGAGAACAATTGGGTCTTCAAATCTTGGATAATTTCTTTGTCATTTCCAATCAACAACATATCATCCACATACAAAAAAAAATAAATAACACGGTCACCAATTAATTTAAAATAAACACAGTGATCATCCTTGCTTCTGGTGAAGCCAAGTCCCCGTATATAGGTATTAAATTTCTGATACCACATCCTTGGTGACTGTTTTAACCCATACAGAGACTTCTTTAACCTACATACCTGTTCTTTCTTCCCCTTCACCATAAAGCCTTCAGTTTGTTTCATGTAGATCTCCTCTTCCAGATATCCGTGAAGAAATTATCTCTTCACATCCATCTATTCTACCTCAAAATCAAATGTAGTAGCAACAAATAAAAGTAATTTAATAGAAGTAACTTTGGAAACAGGAGAAAAAATATCACCAAAATCAATTCTCGACACTTGGGAATAACCTTTTGCTACCAATCGAGCTTTGTATTTATCCACCTTGCCTTCTACATTCATCTTCTTCTTAAACACCCATTTTCTCCTGATGGGCTTCCTTCCAGTCGGAAACTCCACCAGATCCCATGCCTCATTTTTATGCAAGGAAGCAATTTCATCAACCATGGCCTCCTTCCAGAGTTTTCCATCCTCTGAATCTACTACCTCCGTGACGGTTCTGGGATCATCATCAGTTATAGTTAAAGAAAAATTTGAACAGAAAGCAGATGGATTTTACCTTTCTGGTTGTCTTCTTTCCCGAATTGATCTTTTCACAGCTGGAGTTTGTGGCTTTTCCTCTTCTGAGTCTTCCTCTGTTGTAGAGTCTGATTCATCCTCCTTTAGCTCAAACTCTATCTTCTTAGGTTCCTTTGGTAGGAATTCATGTTTAACAACATATTTCACCTCTCTAAACACCACATCTCGGCTATACAGAACCTTCCTTGTTTCCGGGTTGCAAAGCTTGTAACCCTTTAAACCATCCTTATACCCAATAAAGATGCACCTTTCAAATTTATTATCCAACTTGGTCCTTTTCTCCTTTGGAACATGTACATATGCATCACATCCAAATACCCCCAGATGTGAAAGAGAGGGTTTATTACTTGTCCATACCTCATGTGGAGTCTTATCCTCCAACGCTGATGAAGGTGATCTATTAACCAAGTAAAATGCAGTCTCCACTGCCTTTGTCCAGAATTTTTTACCTAAACCTGGTACCACTGAGCATGCTTCTTGCCTTTTCCATCATCGTTCTGTTCATTCTTTCTGCAACTTCGTTTTGCTGAGGTGTGTATGGAGTAGTCTTCTGCCATGCTATACCACACTTCTTACAGAACTCTTCAAATTCTCTGCAAGAATTCCCACCATTATCTATCCTCAACACCTTTATCTTTTCTTCTCGTTTTTCTCACTGACGCCTTAAATTATTTTAATTTGAGCAAGATTTGACTTTTTCTCAAGAAATACATCCATGTATTCCTTTGAAGCTTCATTCATAGATTTAGAAACATAGTATACAACAGAGTTACCTAGTGATTGAACTACATGCTGTGTCCAAACACTACCATGCACAAGCTCTAATATCTTGTTTGCCCTCTTATGCAATGTATGAGTAAACTCACCCGATTTTGCCCTCCCACATACACAATGTTCATAGAATCAAACTGGAGACACTCTTCTTCTCTCTCCTCCTCGGGCTTTCTCCACTAGATGCCCAAAATTATTTGAATTGTGTTGCACGCATTTCTTCCTCAAGAAATATATCCATGTATTCCTTGAGAAGTCATCTATGAATGAAACATAGTACACAGACTTACCTAGTGATTGAACTGACACAGGTCCAAACACATCACTATGCACAAGCTCTAATATCTTGTTTGCCCTCTTAGCACCAGAAGGAAAACTCACCTAATTTTGCTTCCCATATACACAATGTTCACAGAAATAGAAATCTAGAGAGATATTAGACATACCTTCTACCATACCATTTCCATGTAGTATCCCAAGGCCCTTCTCTCCAATATGTCCAAGCCTTTGATGCCATAGCATGGTCTTTTCTCCAGAGATCGCTAGGCTTTCCGCTCCACTTTCGGGAACCACAGAACTGTTGCACCCATCAATAACGGTGCTACCCTAAAGCTTGTACAGAGTTCCAATCCGAACTCTCCGCATTAATACCCATTCTCCCTGAACCATCTTACAAGTATCTTTCTCGAACACTGTTTTTACACCTGCATCATCCATCTTTGTTACAGAAATCAGATTTTTGCCCAATGTAGGAATGTGCAGAACACCAAAAAGTGTTCTAATCCTTCCACCTTGCAGCTTCAGATTAAATTTTCCACGTCCGATGATTCTGGCCTTCCTATCATCACCTAAGAAGACATCACCACCATCATATTTCTCATACTCGTAGAACTACTCCCTATGGGGAGTGAAGTGAAAGGATGCACCCGAGTCAATCAACCATGACTCATGATATACATGTGTATTTGAAGAAGAAGCCAAAGACACATCCCCACCTTCATCCGAGGTGGTTTTTGCCTCTACAGAAGGAGCATCATCAGATCCCTTTCCTTTCTCAGGAGCTTTAGATCTGCAGTCCTTTTTGTAGTTCCCTTCATTTCCGCATTTCCAACACACCTTTACAAACTTTCCAGGAGATTTAAATCTCCCTTTAGAGTTATATCTCCCACTTGAAACCTTATTCTTGTTTATGTTCTGGGACCTTCCTCGTACAGATAAGGCATTTGCATTCTGACCCTCCATATTTATCCGTCTCATTTCCTCTGACAGCAAGGTTGAGACAATGTCATCAAAATTCAAGGTAGTTGTATTGCTGCCTATTGCAATAACCAGACTGTCCCATGAATCTGGTAGAGAACACAACAAACTTATGCACTTATCTTCATATGAGATTTTAATATCAACAGATGATAGCTGGCTTACCACAGTATTGAAGGAGTTTAGATGCTCTGTCACTGAGTCTCCATCCTTAATCCTCACGTTATACAGCTTTTTCCACAGGAACAATTTATTCACCAGAGACTTAGATTGGTACAAAGTCCCTAGCTTGTCCCATAAGGTATTCACCGTAGCTTCCCCAGATACATTCAACAATACTGAATCTGAGACACACAACCATATTGTGCTCTTTTCCTTTCGATCCAGCTTCTTCTAGTCTTCATCTGACATTGCCATTAGTTTAGTACCTGGATCTACCGCGATCCACTGATCTTTATCCACTAGCAGATCCTCCATCTTGAGCTTCCAAAACTCAAAACTCTGACCATTAAATTTCTCGATCTCTATCTTCCCGCTGTTCGCCATCTTCTTTCACCGCAAGAATCGATCTCGCAGATCTCCCACTGAATAGTGTCTACCTCAGGCCCGAGCAAAAAACCCCTCAGCAGCAAAGGCGTCCCCTTGAAGCCAAAACTGCTCTGATACCAAATGTAGATTTTAACCATGTACATAAATTAACTGCAAACGAATCTTAAAAAAAGAAAATAAACAATAACGAGAGCATAAAACATAAAACAAATATACACAGAGATTTTCCCCTGGATCCCAAATCGGGACGACCAACTTGATTTTTCATTATATTCCTTTTAGTGTTACAACACACACACACATATATATATACATGCCGAAGCATACATAAACCCCAATCCATTAACCCATCTGTAGTTCCCTTGACCGGATCTACAAAATACCAGGGGCCGAAAACCATCATACCCAAAAACCATGTGCAAACCCATGCACAAAACCATGGGTGGGTCCGCCCACTGAAAAATAGGGTCCAATTTTTTTTTCTTGTGGTGTTTCCACATACCCTGAACAGGGGGGGCTGTCGCCCCCCCTGCTGCGCCTGGCACAACGTACAAAGGGGGCTATCGCCCCCCCTGTGATCCTCCCGCATGTGACTAGTCGTAGAAAGAATATAACACATACCCAACAATTTCTCTAGCCCTCCTAGTTGTGACCCTTTTGGAGAGAGCCCTCTCTGGCTTGATAGGGCTAGCTATGAAGTAAAAATATTGGTTTGTGGTTACCTTTGTTGGGATTCCTTCCTCAGCCTTGGGAATCTGGTGGAGTGATAACAAAGTCAGAGCAGCTATAAGGAAAGGCATGATAAACACTGTGTTGATCAAAATTTTTAGGTTGGAGATGAAGTTTGGTTATATATCAACAAAGAAATATTGCAAGGGGAAGGTAAAAACTTCAAGCCAATCCATTATGGTCCATTTAAAATTCTTGAAAAGATTGGTACCAATGCATTTAAGCTAGATTTTCCTCCTTATATGAAAATAAATTCTATCGTTAATGTTGAGAATTTGAGATTTTTTTAGCCTCTTTTGATTGATGATCAATAAGAGCATGTTCAACTCCCATCAATAGATGATTTCTCACTAGAATATCTTGATGAACTTCACCAAGATCTCATACTTGACAGAAGAATCAGAACTTCAAGAAGAGGGAATGTCGAATACCTTAGAGTGGGACTTAAGGGAAAAAAATCCTTCAAAGGCCAAATGGATGGAGAGTTAAAGGGTGAGGGAGTTTTACCCTCAACTGTTGAACAATTGATATTATCTTTTGGGGTCCAAAAGGCTTCTCGTGGGGAGAAATGATCAGCGACTCAGTATTTAGCTAAAAACTGAAAGTGCTCAGAAATGCTTCAGACCTGAACGACCAGATAGAGCTCGTCACCAGGATTCCAATGCAACTCGTTTCATCAAAATCCGAGTTCGTATGATTAATTTATGGTATGTTTTTCATTTTCCCAAACATGTAAAAATTGCAGAATAGTGACAGACTGATGACTTGGCATTCCAGCCAACACCTTAGGAATATTTAAGGAATATTCTCCAAATTTCATCGAGTGACACTGTGACAAGTGTCGAAATTGGATTCGCCAATGTTGCTCAGGGAAGATGAATTTTTCTCATATTCCTAAGTTTGGAATTATTATCTATGATGGATTATTTTTATTAATGGTGGTATTTTTTTAGGCCAATGGGGAAGGGACACGTGGCGCAGTCGGAGGCTACCACATGCCACCCCCCCCTATGGAAAAGTTGGTTGGCATGATTCATTATGCAATGTCAAGTTGGGCGCATCATACATATTTATCAAAGGTCGAAACTATAGTCAAAGGATGTGTGCAACACACACACACACAGATATATATATATATATATATATATATATATATATATATATATATATATATATATATATATATATATATATATATATATATATATATATATATATATATATCACCAAAACATTATAACCAAAGTTAGAGACTATGGTCCAAACCATACGAAAAGTGCAACAAAATTTTTATGGCGGGGTCCGGGTCGAACCCATGACCACCCGCCTCGAGCGCTAATGACTTATTACTATTCCAACCACCACAATCCTTACCCCAATAGGACTTCACCGCTATTTCAAGATTGTCGGCGCCATATATGGGGGTCCAGAGGGGGCCAACCCTGCGGGCCAGCCCCCTCCCACATGTCCACAAGCCCGATACCTGGAGCTAAGACAGAAATATGGCGGGAATATTTAAGCGAAGAATTAAATGGGATTAATACGTATTTAATTACGTTAATACGTGGTCAGGCCATGATAATCTGTCATTTGCGCTAAGTGCGGGTTAGTGCTAAACGCGTCTGCTTATCACATTAAACTCATAATTATCCACTAATTAAGTGTGGATTATTTTGGCAAAAGGTTTAGCGGACCTGCCAAATGCAGAGAAGCTCCACATTTAGTGGATTTAACTGGCGAACTTCTAGAATTAGCAGAAAAAAAACTAGGAAAATTGGTTTTGCCATACTTGAGGCAATTTTCGATAAATTTTGGCTTAGGAAGAGTCATTCTTGGTAGATTTTTATGTTTTGGAGCCATTGGAGTAGGTTGCAGAGGCAACAGGAAACTATAAACATCACTTTTGTACAATTTAATCTAATACAAAGGCCCACACTATGATGCTGGACCAAGGAGATGTAGCCCAAGAGGGGTGAACTCTCTAGAGAGCCTTTCCCATAAGAGAGGTAGATGGGGAAACTAAGATGAAAAACATGAGCCCCTCATCTCTTCCACACTTTCATGGACTTACCTTTGAGGACCCCGACATATTCATATTTGAATTTGTTGTTGCTTGTAGGACTTATGACTACACTTCTGATGATCAGAAGTTGAAGCTATTCCCATCCACCCTTAAGGATGCAACCTTGCGCTCGTTCATGGGTCTGCCCGGGGATAGCATTACTACCTGGGCACAGATGGAAGAGACCTTCAACAACAAATATAGAGACTACTTTAGGTCCAAGGAAACTAAGGATGAAATGTTTAGGATGACTCTATGACCTGATGAATCCCTAGAAGACTATGAAGAAAGGTTTCAATTAAACTATAAGAGAGCCAACTGTACTCTTGATCCTACATCCATTAGGGGAATTTTGAGGAATAAAATGGGCCTCCTAAGGAAATAATAAAATAATAGCTAAACCAATAAAATAATATTTATGAATTTTCATTTTACTTTTTGCACCACAATCCATGTAACTATGGTTAAATTCAATTGAAAAGGTGTATCAAAATAAAATCAATAAAAAAATTGTATTGACGTGACTATAAATAAGAATGAGTTTTTCGATTAAGTGTCATTATCATTGAACAACTAATACATTTGTACATTGTACTTAAATAACTTAAAATAAATTATAAATATAAATTCATAAATTCTTAATTGTATAATATATTATTAATTAAAATTTATATTATTTAAATTATATAATAAGATGTAATTAATATACTATATAAAAACAAAACAATATAATATAATATAATAAATGTAATATATTATTTTATCTATTTTTTTATATTACATATTTAATTGATTTGATTTATAACATAAGAAAAAATAATATATAATATAAAAATGAATATAATTATTCTATAACATTTAGATTATTTTTCATAATATTATGTATAATAATATATAATATTAATATAATCATAATGAAATTAATTTAGTTGTATTTTAAATTAAAGGAAAAAAAAAGTATTGAAATAGATTTAATTTATATTTATAAGTATAATATAAGTTTTATTTACATTGAAATTTTAGACTTTTTTTACCCCAAACTATGTTGAACCTAATATACTTTTTTTTAACATACAAAACTAATATACATTTTTTCATCATACAAAACTAATATATATTTTTTCTTTAATTTTAATATGTTTATATTGTTATTAATATTATAATAATATTATTCATAGAGTTGATTTATAATAAAATTACAAGGTTACATTTTTATTTATTTTGATTTCATATGTATAGATATTAACTTATAATTAATTTGAAATTTTAATATTAAATAAAATGAAATTAATATGTAATTTAAAAATAAATATGAAAATATACAAATATAATATATATTGAAAAATGTGTAAAGACATGAATATTATGTGATATGCATTGTTTCTTTCAAAACATATGAAATGACAGTAATAATATTTTAATCAAAAAGTGTGAAATGACATTTATTATTAGTATTTTACTTTATGACTTTAAAAGTACTTAGAGCACTACCATGGTTAACTATGAGTTTTTATTCACCATTGAGAATGTAACAAGTAATTACCTTTAACTCAAGCAATGCCACATCAACCATTGAGGATGATGTCATCCCCTAAAATGTGATTGGTTCTCATAAAGTGAATTTTGATTGTACATTTTCCTTAGGAGGCCCATTTTAGACTGAGAAAAATTTCCTTAATGAATTAAATTTGTACTTCTTCGAGGGATCAATGAAAAGATGATAAAAACCTTGAATATCCTATTAGGAGGAGATATCTACCAACAACCTTATGAAACAATCAAAATTGTCTTCCGAAACCATTCTAGGGTATTTAAGAAGAAGGGCAAAGCTAGCCAAAGTACATCCATTACCCCTTCCTCTTCCGCCTTCATAAAACATGAGATTGGAAACATGCTAGAAGACTTCAAGAGTGACATGTTGCACACCTTTGCTTTGCAAATGGACACAATCCAGGTCAAAAGGAAGCAAGAGGAAGCCGAGAGAGCCCTGGCCATATTTTGTCCTAGAGGTACCAGGAAGCACCCAAGAAATGAATGTCCATTGAATGTCATAGAGGTTTGCTTAGTGTGTGAGGAGAATCATGCCACAGAAAAGTGTCCCTCCTTACCTGGACTTAAGGATGTATATCAAGGTGGGGAATCAATGCCATAACAACTCTGTTTCATCAACTAGAGAAGGCCTCAAGGCCCTCATTTATATCAACAAGGTATGCAAGGTGCACCTTACTCTTTCTATCACAAAAATCAGAGTGAACCCATGCAAACTTGGTACACCCCCACTCCTCCATCCTAGTCTACACCTCTTACTTGGCCTTACAACCCTTCATATCATCCTCAACCAGTAAACCAACCATTTCAGTAGTATGTTCCACAACAACCACGGTGGAACAATCCATCCCAAGGGTGGAGGCCTCAGCAAAATAAACCACTTACTCTAATGTCTCCACCCCAACCTCAACCTCAACTTACTCATGCTGCTCCACCTAGGCTACCTATACCTACGCAGCCCAATCCGAACCCGAACAATAGATAGGCACATCAGGCTCCCAGTGAAGAAACATCCCATCCAGCTTATGCTGTGGAGATGCAGGAGGTTAATCTCAGGTTGGGAAGAGTACTCTCAGACAAACATCCTCCATCTCCACCTGTAGAGGTTGAGGAGGAAAAGGAAGAAGGTAACACTCAGATCCAACAACCTCCTTTTCCTAAGCACTTGATCGACCCTAGTTAGCACACCCCAAAGGAGACTAAAATCCTGGGAGAATTGGAAAATTTGTGTGTAAAGATACTTCTCCAGGCCATTAAGGATGTCCCTATCTACAATAGGATCATCAAAGAAAAGTGCCTCAAGAAACCTGGGAGAAGGAAGAGAGATACCCCCACCATCAATGTGGTAAGACAACTCTCTGACCCAATGCTAGGGAAGGTGATATTTCCAAAGAGCCTAGAATCTGGTAGTCCAGTTGTTGATGTGTATATAGATGGTGTCATAGTCCCCAACACTCTGATTGATCTAGGGGTTGCCATCAATATCATGACCAAGGAAACTATGTTGAAACTTAATCTCTAAGGGACTTTGAGGAAAACCACAACAGTTCTGCAACTTGCAGTTCGGTCCACAGTAACTATGAAAGGATTTGTTGAGGATGTTATGGTTACCATTGACTCTTGGGAGTATCCTACAGATTTCCTAGTCCTGCAACCAAAAACTAAGTTTAATGGTTATCCCCTCATCTTAGGGAGACCTTGTTTAGTCATTGCAGATGCTTATATTAGTTGTCGGGCTGGAAACATGACTATAAAAAATGGGCCTTTGTCTAAACAGCTAGTGTTATATCCTCCAGCATAGCCTTCCATTGATCATGATCTCCCTATATGGTTGGAGGATGAAGAAGATGAGTTATATAACATTGCCCCTATGTGTATTGTGGATGCTATTCTTAGAGGGGGGCAGCTTGATGAAGATCAAATCATAAACCCTGCCATTCAAAACCATTCCTCCACTAACATTCCTCTCGAAACCTTAGTCAAAGAGTCTGAAAACCAACCTTGGATGGAAGTGCACTCAGTTGCGTCAACCTCTGAAACCACCAAGGATATTGAGTTTGGCCCATCTTGATCTTTGAAAATTAACCCAAACCTCTCAAATGAAGAAGAGAAGAAATTATGCCAGCTTTTGAAAGAAAACCTTGAAGCATTTTCTTGGGATTACAAGGACATGAAAGGGGTGCATCCTGCAGTATGCAGACATCACATTTACATCAAAGAAGGATGTAAGCCTATGAGATAACCCCAAAGAAGGATGAATTCGACTCTGAAGGACATAGTCAAGGAAGACCTGTAGAAACTATTGGATGTAGGGTTCATATATCCTATATCCAACAGTGAGTGCGTATCCCCTCTTGTCCTAGTCCCAAAGAAGAATGGGAAGTGGTGAATTTGTGTTGATTATCGAGAACTTAACAAAGCCACCAAGAAAGACCATTTCCATTTTCCCTTTATAGACCAAGTCCTGGATGGCCTTGCGGGGAAGAAGTTATTTTCTTTCTTAGATGGGTTCAGTGGGTATAATCAGATTCAAATCAACCCTGAATATTAGGATAAGACTACTTTCAACTGCCTTTGGGGTACCTTTGCTTATAGATTCCTACCCTTTGGGTTGTGCAACGTCCAAGCTAAGCCTAAGAAACTCCTGACATCTTTCTTCTTTTGAGGAGCATGTACCCTTTTGATGATAGTGATGTTGTTCGGGTCTACCTGTATTCCTGCTTGGGGTACGGAAAAACTGTGATGGGGCAAAAACTGCGAGGTGCGAAATGCAACGGGATAAAAAATACGAAGTGCTAAATGAGATATCGCAATCGCAATATTGCAAAGTTGTAGGCATAACGGAAGTGATGTTTAGGAAAAGTTTGCGAAGTGCGATGGGTGACGTGGCGGTGGGACTGGTGGCGGAGTACAGAGCGATATCACAATCGGCAGACAGGAGTGATAAGTGTTAAAAAAAGAAAAGGTTGCGAAATGCGATTGCGAAAAAATAAAAACTGCGAAGTGCGATGGGCCAAAAGTTGCGATTTGCGATTTGGTAAAAGTTGCGAAGTGGGAAATGCGATATTGTAGTTCACAATGTCGCAAAGTTTGAGGGGTAGAGGAAATGTTGTCCAGGAAAAGTTGCGAAGTGCGAAATGCGCTGGGTGACATGGCGGTGGGACTGGTGGTAGAGTACGGAAAATATCGCAATCGGTGTTTGGGGCAGTAAGTCTTAAAAGGAACCAAACAAAGATGCAAAATGCGATTTGTGATGTGGCAGAGTTATCGCAATCGACGTTTGGAAGCAGTAAGTATTAAAGGAGAAAGGAAAAAAGTTGTGAAGTGTGATTTTCGAAAAGGCCAAAGGTTGTGATGAGTCGGATGACATGGCAGTGGGACCGGTGGCGGAGCATGATACCAATATCGCAATCAGGGAAAAGGAGCAGTAAGTCTTAAAGAAAAAGGGAAAATGATGAGAAGTGCGATTGCGAAAAGATTGCGAAGTGCGAAGTGCAATATCATAGTTCGCAATATCGCAAAACTGGAGGAGTAGTAGAAGTGTTGTTCAGAAAATTTTGCGAAGTACGAAATGTGATAGCGGGAATTTCGAGGAGGAAAGGCGAAGGTCAAACTTTAAATGTTTTTTCAAGTGTTTTGTGAATAAAAAGAGCGACAGCTGCAATGAAAGAAGAACGAAGGAATAGAGCGTAACCGAGGTGGTTGGAAGCATGAAAACAGAGATGGAAAATGAAGTGGGAAGCACCATGGAGCTGCTCTAGGATTTTTAGTAATAATTCCTGCAATCACCCTACTAACTTATGCGCAAAGAAACAGACAGATGCGTAAACATACAGTGCAAAGGAAGACCAAAAAATGGTAATGCAACTATACTTTTAATCTTAGAACAATGAATAGAAATCCGTTTTTGGGTCTTTGGGACAGTTCGCCCTCCTCGAACTCTATTGATATAGATGAGAAGTGGGTCTTGATCCACAAATTTTTGGTTTTTCTCCTCTATTCTATTACTCACAAGCAAATGAAACCTACAACAACACATTGAAAGCAAAACTAAACAACAACTTGAAACATAAATGAAATTATCAGAAGCAGAACTAATGGCATGACAGAAAGCAGAGAACAAATACAATAGAGAGGCTGAGGCACATGGATTGGGCCCTAACCCATGAGCTTAGCTCTCTAAAACTTAAATCAGTAAAGTGAAATAATAAAAGAATAGCCTCGTACATTTTTGAAAGTTTGATCACTGAGTAAAATAAAAAGCTCAATATATTGCAACAAAGTTCCAACTAGAATCACCCCTTCCTAGCTCTATCTCTACTTTATTTATTCTATAGGGCAGCTACCAACAACTCCCTAGAAAATGGTGATTGAGTCCACTTGACTCCTAGTAAACAAAGATTGGGTGCACTCCTCTTTGAGTTGCTTGGTTGCCTCTGGAATTCGAATTGTTGGAGAGAATCCTTGGGATCCTTCGGCTGTCTTTGAGAGTTAAGGAGGGTGGACAATCCTCCTATAATTTCTCTTTGCTGTCTCATCCAAGTCTTTATGATAAAATCCTTGTAAAAATGCTAATAATTCATGATTTTCTACACTCAACCTCATATTAGGCACTCAGAGTATGTTACCCTTAATCACCACCTATACTAGCATCATAAAACCAAATAATAATAAAAATGCAAGAAAAAGAGATCTAAGAAGGCAAAAAGGTGACCATTAACCCCGCCAAATATGTCTAATGATGGAGCTCATCAAACTCCTTCATAAAAAACTTGGGTATTTGTCTCTGTTATTTGTGCTTGCTGTGTTTTATTATGTTGTTGTTCAGAATTTAGTTTCCATGCTTTTAAGTTCACAAAATACACTTAATCTCATCAAGTTTAATGGATTGTCACTCATAAGTACATGTATAAACCCTTGTATGATAAGCAAACAAAGCACTTTCATGTTAATTCTGAAACTGATATTAGCACAACATGAACTAAAAATCAATTTTAGATCATTAATTGTAGTAAATTTTTGTGGAAAGAGGGCATCAATGGAGAACCTTGACTCTTGGATAGAAAAAGAGCGAGTTCCTATCCTAAATTATGCTTTGACTTCTCACATTATATCCATAAGAACAAAATATTTCCAAAACATTTATTTGCAACCAACAATATAGTCACACCTCATAATAAATGAGTGTAAAAGTACTAAATACAACAATTACATACAACATTGCAGACAAAAAAAAGCCCAACTTTAATAAGAATCAAGATATCCACTCACATTATTTTTTTATTTTTTTTTAATGCATATGATAACATTTAGTCTTAATTTTTTAACTAATTAATTATAAAAAATACTTATCAATACATCACTTAAAATCATTACCATTTTCTATCAAACATAATCTAAACCACCAAAAATAATCACATCTCGAATGAGTATCTTTATAAACATATCAACCTCCCATGAAATCTCTGTAATCCAAACCATATTCCAGTTTCCATTATAACAAGGTGAGGCATGCAAATGGTCCACTTAAAATAGCATGGATGTTGACCAGACATCAATAAGGAGAAAAATGATGTTATCAAAGATAATTATGGCATAAGGCGTTCCTCTTTGAAAACAACTTCCCCAACTGCCACTATGTCCCTGTTTGCTCCATTAGATCAAATGTTAGATGATTGAAACATTTTAGGCCATTAGATCCACTCTCTCCTTCATTTACGCTCTGCTAACTACCTAACTAACTCACCAAACCCTACTAATCTCTCTCCCACCTCGATATGAAGCCATCCGAGGAGCCAAGCACTTCATTTACACAAATAATTAGTACTTCACAAGCTATCGATTTGGAAGGAATGTTGATATCTATGATGAAGTTTGTGGGTTAGAGGCCCAGGGTCAACTTCAACCTGAACCAGAGTAGGATAAACTTAATCAATCGTCTGGTCCACTTTAATTGCTTCTGCTTGGGTCCATCCATCTGAGATTCTTTCATCCCAATCCTGCATCTGGTGAAGGTGGGTGGCTCTGGCTGGGGTTGGGGTGAGGAGAAAAAAAATATAATTATTTATGTGAGACGAGGTAGAGCCAAAGAAAACAGACAGTGAAATTCTCCCAAATAGACTATGATCTTCATTTACTCTTTACGCATAGCCTACCCTCGAAAGGAAGGAAAGTCATAGGGCTCTCTATCTATACAGTAAAGCACACAGGAAAGCCGTGAAAAAGAAATCATGCTCGCTAATTCAACAATTGGCTTCGTGGGACAGAGGCCAGGACTGCGGGTGTCTGCATCTCATTCTGATTGAGATTGCACTGAAAGTTGTGAGCAAGATAAGAGCCTAGGAGCGGTTCTCTGTGTATGTGTTGAATCCGATGTGTTCAAAGGGGATACCTGATGGGGATACCGTGTAGGCCATCCTACACTGGTTCAGAAACACCGTGTGCATGATGTATAAGATGATCGGGGAGGCACTCAGAGAGGAGGGTCTTGACCATGAGTTCAGACTGACTGATTATTTGAATTTCTTCTGCGTGGGGAACCGAGAGGTGAAGCTACGGGGCGATTATGTACCTCCTGAAAGGCCAAAACAGGGAACCAATGATCCAGGTGGATATTGGTGGCCATCCGCATATTCCACTTGGACCCCACCATTGTTTCTTTCAGTTTTTCAGTTTCCTTAATTGTAGCACAATTTACTATTTTTAGCAGTTTTTTGGGTCTTGAACTTTGGAGTCTTTTTGAGGCCTTAAACGACATTATTTTTGGAAAACTCAAAGCAACACTAGTTGAAATCAAAAGTTATAGTCCTCGGATATATCTTTCTAACGATGTATTGTGTACGTCAAATGGAAATAATATGCCAAAGTTACGTCACCAAGAAGTTGATGTACCAATTTACCCAAACGGGGCCCATAGTTTTGGCTCTTTATCTCCTAGGTTTAGGTTTTTGGATGTTTAGGGTTATCCATTGTTTATCAATAATAAATAGGCCTTCAAGCCTCATTGTACCATAGTTCAGAGGCCTGTAGCGGTCACATATCTTCTCAGAGATAAGCTACCAATGCCCTAGCTAGTTTACTTCCATTATGTATGTAATCATATTTCAGTTATTTGATATTAATGAAATGAAGTGTTATTTCCGCAACATATTTATATTTATGATTATATTCATATTCTGTTGCGTTCCTTCATAAATCCGGATCAGTGGTATCAGAGCAGTCTTCTCTTTCTCTATTTTTATTTGCATGTCCCCAACGAGGTCATGGTATAAGAAGTTAGGGCTTGATCTGGTTGAACCCCTGCAAGATCAGCCTCGCAAACCCCGATGACCTCCCATGGCAGAAGAAAAGAAAGACGAGGGAGCAGGAGATCCTATCAAATTATTGCTCGAGGAGCCCCTTGAGAAACAAAAGAACACGATGATGGATAAGTTTTCCCATATCCTTCAACGACTTCTCACCAATGGCGCATCTGCATCTAGTAGCCACTCTGGAGGCACCACTTATTTCAAGGTACAGTTCAACTTCAAAATTCCTGTATTTGAAGGCCAGATAGATGCAGATGTTGTAGATAGATGGTTGAATTTTCTAGAAGGGTATTTCTCAGTCCATGATTTCTCCGACCGAGAAAAGATTACTTTTTCACTCCTCAAAGGCGCACCCCATGTCAAATACTATGTAATATCTCCAATTAGCTTTCAGCTAGTTTGAATATTAAATTTTGTTTTTTCTTCTTATTTAGAAGAATAAGAGGGTAGGGAGACCCATAAATCTACTTAGTAGGAATAAAATCACTCCTAATGTGAATGAGGAGTATCAAAGTAGCTGGATAAAGCACCCTTATGCGTGAATAGGGGATGAAGCATGTGGATGGGGTAAAGTTTGACCAAATCAACATCGTTGGTATGGAGGGAGTGGATAATCAATGAGAGATAGCATAGTTTTGGAGGGAGAGTCTTTGCATGGAAGTAGTGGCTTTAATGAGTGGTTCCCAAGGTGAGAAGGGTCACAAAGCATATAAGGAAGGGGATGGCAACTATGGAAATCTTGTTGATTATTACAATGTTTTGAGTCTGTTATGACTTTTTGCTCTCTTCAGCTGTTTAGAGGAGACTGCTGTGCTGTTTAGCACAAGGGTGTTCCCGAGCGGGAATACCACCCTCGCCCTTGGGGGACTTCAAGTTCCCACTCGAGAGAGGTTATTGAGCTGCATTTCCACATTCCAGCATCAAGCCAAGGTTCAAATTTCTTCTATAGCACAGTTTCTTCCAGGTTCGTGCTGTGTTGCAGGGTAGAAGCAGTGGAGGGTTTGACAAGGCCATTTCTGAGCTTGTCTTAAATGGAGGAAGCATTCTTTCCATTGGGAGGCCAGCAAGGAAGTTCCTTGGGCATCATTTCATATTTTGGCACCAGGCTAAGATACTACCATCCCCTACAGCACAGTTTCAGTCATAGACTGTGTTATTTCAGAGATCGGTTGCAGGGGTGGTTTCAGTACATATTTGGGGAGTTAGATCTTCAATGAAGGGATCAACATTTCACCTGGAGAATCCATTGGAGGAGAGCCACACATTTCTATATCAGCTTCAGCCATATCTTCCTAGTTATTCAGTTGCACTGAATCTTTAGCCCTAGAGCTGTAGTTCACCATTGTGCATATTGTGTATTTCCGGAAACCCTTTCTGGATTGTCTAGGAAAGGTGCTTGGGAGCCTAGATCTCTGTTCCTATAATTTCTTGAGCCATACATTAGGAGATCTATATTATTGTATTTTCCAGTAGCAGTCATTCTCACTTGGACTGCGCTGTAGCAACTCTCTGGCATTTTGTATAGTGGCAACATCTCACTTTTGAGAGTGTTTGATCATTGGAGGCTTGTTTGCCTATATTATATGATTTGTGCCTCAGTATATTGTACTTATTTGCTACTGATATGATTAATAAAATGGCTCCATATTGGTCTCATATATTGATGTAATATTATTCATTGTTATTTCCATTTTTATCTCCTATATTGCTTCTTTTCCTATTTTGGAATATTACAGTGGTATCAGAGCATGATCTTGGCTCAGCCTATGCATTTCAACCAATATGTCATCAGAAGAGGGAGATCCTCTCACAGACAGAGAGAAGAGGTATCTCAGAATAAACGAGAGACATGATTATAGAGATCATAGAGAAGACAACGTAAAAACTCCCATATCAAGAGAAGAGAATGACAAGGAGTTACCTAAGCTTCTTCTTTGAACCATGCAAGATATTGCAAGAGAAATAAAGGATGAGGATGGATAGACACAAAGAATCCCCTAAAGGTATTCTACATGGAGAAGGCTCCAACATTCACATCACTGGCATGATCAACCAGTGAAGCCGCAGATTTCCCAACACTCTACTATGTCTACATTTTTAGCAGTGGGAAATGGAGGGTTTCAAGAACAAGCAACTCTTGAAGACTACTTTCTTTAGTATGAGTCCCAATCTTAGAGATTCAAAGATCATTTGAGCTTCCAAGAGTTTTGTCAGATCAAGGACAACAGGAGACCCTGACATCACAATATAGGTGGAGGATTCATACAAAACAATGATCTTCACCGGACTATGGGTAGATTATTCTTACCCACTTTTGATGGGTCATCCAAATGCACAACCAAATCTTGGGTATAGAAGTTAGACACCTACTTCCAGTTGAACCAAGTACTGAAGATGGAAGCCATCAAAATAGTAGCGTTGCACCTTCAGGGTGAGGCACATGATTGGTGGTTTCATGGTCTTTCTACATTGGGGCATGCCAATGTGACTTCATATTCAGAGTTCACCAGGAGGTTGGTGGAGAGGTTTGATCGAAGAGACCCCGAGGCACCTTTCATTGAGCTAGCTAAGCTCAAACAATCAAGTAATCCAGGAACTTACATTTCTAAATTTCTAAAACTTTATGTTATGGTTCCTGATTTATCTATAGCTAGGAGCGTCTATATGTTTATTGATGGGATATCAGAACCTCTACATGGGTTGGTTAAGTCAACCAAACCAACTACCCTTCAAGATGTTGTTGAAAGGGATAGAGATCTATAAGATGCTTTGCCAAGGTCAAAGGCGCCATTTTAGAAAAAGCCCACTTTTCCATCAAAGGGAAAATATGTGAAGGTTCCTCCTTCAAAGGAGAGCCAAAAGAAATTACGTCTTAGTGATGATGTCTAAAGAGACTTGAGGATAAGGAAGCTTTGCTTCACATGCCAAGAATCATGGGCACCCGGACATAGATGTGCAGCAGGGAAGGGATACTATATAGGGGTATTTTATGATGATGAAGAGGAGGAAGAAGATGAACTAGAAGGAGGTCACAGTGTTGGGATAGCAGGAGAGGAGCCACCACCACCAGGAGGTGGGAGTGGAGAATTTGCTCCAATTGGAGGGGCCCTTGCATATTTGCGGGGAGTACCCAAGTACTTGACCTTGAGAGTTTGAGGTTCCATCCAGGATCAGAGGGTATCAATGTTGATTGAAAGTGGGGCTACCCACAAATTTATTGATGCCTAATTAGTGCAGAGGAAGGCAATACCCACTGATGACTTTGAGGGATTTTTAGTTTTGGTCCCAAGGGCTAGAACCATGCAATGCATGCATTATGTTCCATCATTATCTTTCATCATGGGGACATATACCTTGACTGATCACTTTTTTTGGTTGACAGCCATGACACAAACATGATATTGGGTGTGCAGTGGTTGATTACTTTGGGGAAAGTCACCACATATTGGGAGACTTTACAGATCGAGTGGACAAACAAGAGGAGTGGTAAGCACCAGGTGATTAGGGGCATGCATACTTATCCCTCTCAGATAGCTTCCACACAGAGGGCAGAGATGGATTTGCACAGTGGAAGAAAGGACCTAACAGTCCAATCAATTATGCAGATGAATTTGGCCCATGATACATTACTGTTTGGAGGCATTCCACCAGGGAGACCACCAGACCAGGAGTTGATGAGAGATGCCTCACAACAAATTGCACCAATCCTAGATCAAGGAGGGGTGAGGACCTTGGGAGGACTTGGTACAACGCAGAGAGTCTTTGGTAGGCTCAAGGAGGAGGGAGACATTCTACCAATATCAGTATTACCCATTCTCACCAAACATCCCACGTTGAGAGAAGATGTTTTAGGGATGGAGGATGGCACCATCATGGTGCAAGGAGACCAGTCCATGGCTTTGGAGAATCATAAGATACTTCCACATAGGGAGGGGTCTTCCACATATGGTAGAGGTTGGTGGCCACTCATGCATACATTGGCCAAACTCAGAAGGTTTTTAATGGGTGATAGCTTCCCATGGAAGGCTAACCTTCAACCTTTACTTGAGCAGGAGAAGTTACAGGAGGAGTAGTAGAGGTAGGATAACAACATCCCGGAATATGACGTTGGCATGGGAGAAGTAAAAGGAGAGGGAAACAACATGATAGGTGCTTTACATTGTAGAGCAGCAACGCTGTCATTATGGAGTATAGATCCTTATTGGAGATCCCAACCATTGGTGGAATAATCCAAGGATCTCTTCCCATGCAAGATACTTGATGGCTAGTTGCCAGATGGGAGATATACAGTGAGAGATGGGGTCATCTATTATCAGATTAGGATCTTCTTAACTAGAGCCTATAAGCTTAAGGAGAAGATACTTCTTGTAGCATATGAGGATTTTCTCTCCAACCACACTGATTTCATGAGGGCATATCATACTATCATGGAGGGATTCACTTGGGAAGGCTTCAAAGAGGAGATGCATCAACATAATAGGAGATGCATGGATTGTTTGGAGATTGAGGAGAGACATAACTCTTTGGTAGAGTTATCACAACCACTTCCTTTCTCATTGGGAATGAGAGGAGGCCCATCTATGAGCCACTTCACTAGCTTGTTCAAGGTACATGGTAAGAATTGTGTTTTTGTGAATAATGATTCAGTAAATGAGTGCATATACAATACATTCATGTACAATACATTTCTCCAAAACGGGGCACTTTCTTCTTTAGACTGCATGATCTACTTGAAACCATAAGTAGTGATGATGATAGCCACTCCCTAGGAGATTTTGGGGAGATGATATCTTATTCAGGGTGTGTTAAATTGACACCACACATCATTCACCTTCTCCAAGCATGTGAAAGGATTGGGGCAGCAATAAAGTGGTTGGGGAACCACTCATCATATCATATTCTAAGGCAGTTAGGAGTAAAACTACGCTAGTTCCACTTAAGGGACCATTATCCTCCACTGGTATTACATATGGCAGCTAGTATGACTTTGATTATGATTCCATATGTTGATGATTTTCTTATCATTGTTGTGGGAATGATTGGAGGGATGACACATGGATTAGATGTGCCCATTGGGAATGAGATTCTCCACATTTTTTTTGCCTCATGCTTTAGGGAGAACATTGGAAAATACATGATTTCTACATTAGACCTCTTTTTTCCTTATGGGATGAGCCATTTGGTTAACTTGAGCACTTGGGAGGTGCATCTTATGAGTACTTGGGAGCACCATTTCAGGGATGGATTGATTGGGGGACACATGGTTCATGAGGAAATCTTATCACATGGAGGTGTCACAAGGGAAGGAGGAGAGGTTTTGTAGCACTCACCTTTACAATTGCTCGTGGACAAGAAACATTTGGGAGGGGAGGATTGTAATAAAAATTAAATTTTGTTTTTTCTTCTTAGTTAGAAGAATAAGAGGGTAGGGAGACCCATAAATCTCCTGAGTAGGAATAAAATCACTCCTAATGTGAATGAGGAGCATCAACATAGCTGGATAAAGCACCCTTATGTGTGAATAGTGGATGAAGCATGTGGATGGGGTCAAGTCTGACCAAATCAATAACGTTGGTATGGAGGGAGTGGATAATCAATGAGAGACAATGCAGTTTTGGAGGGAGAGTCTTTGCATGGAAATAATGGCTTTAATGAGTGGGGCCCAAGGTGAGAAGGATCACAAAGTATATAAGGAAGGGGATGACAGCCATGGAAAGCATGTTGATTATTATTATTTTTTGAGTCTGTTATGACTTCTTGCTCTCTTCAGCGATTTAGCGGAGACTATTGTGCTGTTTAGCACAAGGGTGTTCCCGAGCGGGAATCCCACCCTCATCCTTGGGGGACTTCAAGTGCCCACTCAGGAGAGGTGATTGAGCTGCATTTCCACATTTCGACATCAGGCCAAGCTTCAACTTTATTCTACAATGCAGTTTCTTCCAGGTTGTGCTATGTTGTAGGGTAGAAGCATTAGAGGGTTTAACAGGGCCATTTCTAAGCTTGTATATAGTGGAGGAAGAATTCTTTCCATTGGGAGGTCAGAAAGGAAGGTCCTTGCGCATCATTTCATATTTTTGCACTAGTCCAAGCTACTACCATCCCCTACAACGTAGTTTCAGTCATAGACTGAATTATTTCAGAGATCAGTTGCAGGGGTGGTTTCAGTACATCATTTAGGGAGTTAGATATTCAGTGAAGGGTTCAAAATTTCACTTGGAGAATCCATTGGAGGAGAGACACACATTTCTATATCAGCTTCAGCCATATCTTCCCAGTTATTCAGTTGCAGTGAATCTTTAGCCCTAGGGCTGTAGTTCACCATTGTGCATATTGTGTATTTTCGGAAACCCTTTTTGGGTTGTCTAGGATTAAAGGTGCTTGGGAGCCTAGATATATGTTCCCGGAATTTCTTGAGCCATACATTAGGAGATATATATTATTGTATTTTCCAGTAGCACTCATTCTCACTTGGACTGTGGTGTAGCATCTCTCTGACATTTTGTATAGCATAAACATCTCACTTTTGAGAGTGTTTGATCATTGGAGGCTTGTTTGCCTATATTGTATAATTTATGCCTCAGTATATTGTACTTATTTGATGCTAATATGATTAATAAAATGAATCCATATTGGTCTCATATCTTGATGTAATATTATTTACTTCTATTTCCATTTTTATGTCCTATATTGCTACTTTTCCTATTTTGGAATATTACATACTTGTGGGAAACCTATTGTGAGCAAATGGACGAGAGGTAACCCTCTTTGTTCTTGGCCACACCCACTTGGAATTCGTTCTGATATGGCATCAAGGAACAATATTACCACATGGGGACCTATGAGGACAAGTACATCCAATGGACCACGCTGCGGCAACAAAGGGATCAAGATGTGCACGAGTTGATGAATTTGTTCCATACCCTGTGCACAAAGTTGGGTATTAAATATTTAGAGAAAAATTTGGTGCTCAAGTATCGCAGTTTTTTCCATAGATACATTCAGGAGGAAATGGAGTTCCTCGAATTTGGCACAGCATATCAATATGCCTCTAAGATCGAGCATAAATTTAAGAAGAATAAGCGATACTTTGGATCCGCGAATTTGAAGCCAGGGAAAGGCACCTGCGAACAACAGAACAAGGGGAAAAACCAAAACGGGGTGACTCAGAACAACAACACAAAGCCAAATAAGGACACGGGGAAGTGGTGCGAATTTCATAACATCCCCACTCACAACACAAGTGAGTGTCGGGCCAAATAGTTGTTGGTGGCCAAACTGAAGGCATCTGAACCAAATGCATGTTCTGATTATGAGCTAGAACCAAATAAGGGAAATGAAAAAGGGAAGAAAATAATTGATGCGGAACCCAGTGTCACCCTTTCCACCACCAAGCTCTAGAGGGAGGAGCCTGAGGATCCAGAGGAGGGGGAGCACCTCTTCCATTCCCATATGTGGGTGAAGGGTTCTCCAGTGCAATTCCTTGTCGATAACGGAAGTCAAAAGAACCTCATTTCAGAAGAGGTCATGAAGTGGCTCTTCCTACCGACCACAGTACACCCGTAACCGTATACCATTGGGTGGCTTCAACAAGGAAGAGATCTCTGCGTCATCCAACAATGTCACCTTCTGTACATCATCAAGCCCTTAACAGATGAGGTACTATGTGATGTTGCTCCTCTTGATGTGTCTGATGTATTATTTGGCCAACCATACTTATGGAAGTGACATGTTGTGTGTTAGACTCCTGTATTTCACAGTATCACTAGGTGACTGATTATTTTCTGAGGTCTTTCATACTGAAAACAATATTCCATGGCTATCATTTATTTTCAGGAAAAAAGGGAAATCCTGACTGTCAAGAGCTTCAAAAGAATCTATCTTCCTTTCAGTTCAGGGAAGGAGGACATTGTTGCTGAAAAGCGTAATGGTGAGAAAACTTCTTGCCCTCATTCCATATCATTTACCCTCTCTTACCCTTCATTTTTTCCAAATTCTTAACTCCAACACCCGAAATCCCATTAAAACCATTTAAACCCACATACATAACCTTTCAGAACATATTACTTTATAAAACCACTTATATTAAAGTCCAAAATTCTATTGTTATAAGCTCTGCCCACCCACTAGAAGCCATATCATTTTCTCATTTAACCTTGCCTTATTCACAGCTCCGTAGCCACTTTAGGCCACTTGATACATTCATATATATCATATGTTACATAAACCACAATAAACACTCACATTTCCTTTATATCCTAAGTCTGACACTACCTTGCAACAAACCATTATCTCCCCTTGAACCTTTACCTCTCTCGACAATATGCTTATCGTAGTTCAAACTCCATCTCCTAACACAATCGCCGAAACCACACAAAGTCCTCGAAGTGCGATATGTGATGACAGTGAGACTCGATCACAATCACAAATCGCAAAGTTTAAAGAATAAGTGCGGAGGTAAGTGTTAAATTCACTGAAGTGTGATATGCGATGATGGAGGGACCCGATCGCAATCGCAAATCACAAATTGCAAAATTTAAAGAATAAGTGTGGAGGTAAGTGTTAAATTTTCCGAATTGTGATATGCGATGATGATGGGACCCGATCATAAATCACAAATCGCAAGTTTTAAAGAATAAGTGTGGAGGTAAATGTTAAATTTGCCGAAGTACGATATGCGATGACATAGCAAGCTGATGTTGCAGATGACGTGGCCTTGAACCCACATATCGCAGTTGATTTATGATGATGTGGCACTGACGTGGTAGTGACATGGAAGTGACGTGGCAAGTTGACGTGGAGATGACATGGACCTAGCCCGCATACCTCACATTGCAAGTTTTACAAGATAAATGCAAAGGGTTCATCTTAAAACCACTGAAGTATGATGTGCGATGCGGTGGGGCCCGATCAAAAATCGCAAATCGCAAGTTTTAAAAGATAACCGTGGGAGGTAAGTGTTAAAATCGCCGAAGTGCAATATGCGATGACAGTGGGGCCCGATTGCAAATCGTAAATCGCAAGTCTTAGAAGATAAGTGTTAAAGGAAAGGTTAAAAAACAATGAAATGCGAAGTGTGATGTTGGCGCGGATGTGATGTGATTCCAAGATGAAATCTAAAGGATTTCAAGTCCAGGCATTTGTGTTTTGTGTGCCATTTTATGAAGAAATAGGAAAACACAGAAAAATGACTTGTGGTAGAATAAGACTCGACAAGGAGCAAAAGGAAGAGCGAGGCTGAATGTCACAATGAAAGAGATAGAAAAAGTCAAGTCGGGCATTTGTGCAGAACTAATTGTGACATAACAATAGAAACCGAAGGGCCAGTGAACACATCAGCACAACTATTGATCTAAGCACCTCATCGATTTAATAATCCAACAACGTTTTTTTGAAGATGAAGAGCCAAACTGTCAGAGCCTTCCTCGCCTCTTCGACATCAGACAAAGTTGGATTCTGATCATAATGGACTACTGCCTCCACCTTCTTGGCCAAAAGTATCTTATCACCATCTGCGAGGCTCCACATGTCAAATTTTTACTCCATCATAGTCTCCTCGGGATCCTAAAAGGAAATTTTTTCCTCATGTAATCAATAACAGATTGCTAAAGATATTGTTATGGTCAAAATTGTCTTATCACCGCCTGCATGGTTCCACTTGGAAAAGGTTTAGTTTGATTGTAATTAAAAACTATCATTGAAACAAATAGAGGAACCAACTTAAGTTTTTATATAAATATTGCGTACATTAGCCGTAGGAAGGAGGCCCAGAAGGGGAAATAACCATTGTAATAGACTTAGTTGGTTGTAAATACTCTCATTGGATTAATAAAAGATGATGTTGTTTTCTAGATTCTTGTGTCATGTTCTGCGGTGAAGTTATTCCCTTATGTAATTTTTCATTCTCCTGTTTTCTCATACTGTTTTCTTTTCTTTACTGCAGATAGAAAATTTTGTGTAGGATTTACCATGGGGTACCCTGCTCAGTCTTGAAAAATACGTTATGTTTTCCTCTGAGACCTGAATGCAGAATTCAGAGACGGCCTGCTCTGCATTTACATTGAACCTTAATCTCCTCCTCCTTTCCATCTCACCATCTATTAAGATCCATTGTCATGGCTAGCTTGCTTGGTTGCACCTGACCTCAGTTATTCATCTGTTTGAATTTGTTTACACCTGTTTGAATCCATAGCCCAATGGCCCCCCTTATGCTGCCTCAACAAAAAATCTTCAAACAAACCCCTATGTACTAATAGCTAACCTAAAATGTCCCTATAAACAAAGCTATATCTAATAGAGAGAGCCATCTCTGAATCTAGGAAGGCTAGGTCCTAAATTCCAAAGTGGTTTGATGTTGCACCTTCATAGTTCTGTTCTCAGCCTTTCGAAATTTACGGGGAGCTAACGTAATGGAAACCATACTGGGGACATAATTTATCTTCCTCAGAAAGTACATCAAATTTCATATCTGGTTACTGATTGTGGACAATGACCAGACACAAGAAGGCTGCATTATTCTCCTGGCGACTCCATGATTCAAAGAACCTAGCTTTTGGGCATTCATGGCGACTCCACAACATGCTGACCATATTTTCTACTGAACAGGATGACAAGGTTTGTGGAAGATATTTTATCTCGTGAAGATTTAAATGCATTCAAGAATCAGTTATCAAAATTTCAGCTTGATGAAGATTTTCTAGAGGCTGTCTTTCTCATTTTGAAATCAAGAAAATTTAGTCCTGAAGCTAGAACATGTTTTCTGGAGATAGTTGTTGAATGATATGAAACTGGTATTGAACTTTTGAATTCTCAAATTCAGTCATATAATTTCTGAGATCCTAAAGAATTCTTGGAAAATCTTCCTTCCCCTAAGAAAGAGGAAATTGTACTACCTCTTGACTTACATATTGAGGATGATTGTGCTTTCAAGTACCAAACTGAAGATGAGGTTTCAAGGTTTAATACTGAGGATATAACTGATCAACTAGTCATTGAAGGCCTAGAAGCAAATAGTTTACATCATGCTTTTATTGATCCTATAACAGATTATATGGAGGTTCTCTTTAGCACAAGTTTTCAAAAATTTATTCTCTATAAAGATCAAATACATCAAAATTTTCCATTAAATATTATAACTTTGGTTATGAGGACACATAATCAAGTTATACTGCTAATTTTCTTGACAAGCAGTCAAGTTGTCCATATGTTTCTATTGTTACTTGACTAGCTGCACTGGCATTATTGTATCATTTAGAACAACAACAATTTCAGTAGAGTAGGGTAGGTAGGTGTGCAAATAAGCTCAGTACTCTGAGCATTTTTCCAGTTTTAGTTTCAGATTACTTTCTAGTCTTCAATGCAAGTACATTCCAGACTTCAGTTTACAGAGAGTGTTGATTTTGGACTAAGCCTTCTCAGCCACAGAGGTTTTTGTAGAAAATTGAGTTGCATATTTGGGATCAGACCAATGAATTAGGCCACTTGTCTATGGTGTTCTTGACACCTCCTAAAGGAGCTTCCATCCCCAGCTGGAGCCACTGTTAGACTTCTGTATTTCACAATATCACTAGGTGACTGATTATTTTATGAGGTCTTTCATACTGAAAATAATATTCCATGGCTATCATTTATTTTCAGGAAAAAAGGGAAACCCGATTGTCAAGAGCTTTAAAAGAATCTATCTTCCTTTCAGTTAAGGGAAGGAGGAAAGTTTTGCTGAAAAGCGTAATGGTGAGCAAAATTATTGCCCACATTCCATATCATTTACCCTCTCTTACCCTTCATTTTTTTCCAAATTCTTAACTCCAACGCCCGAAATCCCATTAAACCATTTAAACCCACATACATAACCTTTCGAGAATTATTAATTTATAAACCCACTTATATTAAAGTATGAAATTCTATTTTTATAAGCTCCACCCACCCACTAGCAACCATATCATTTTCTCATTTAAAATTTCTTTATTCACAACTCCGTACCCACTTTAGGCCGCTTGATACATTCATATATATCGTATGTTACATAAATCGCAATAAACACTCGCATTTCCTTTATATCCTAATTTTGACACTACCTCGCAACAAACCATTATCTCCCCTTGAACCTTTACCTCTCTCCACAATCGCCGAAACCCCACAAATTCACTGAAGTGCGATATGCGATGACGGTGGGACCTGATTGCAATCACAAATCGCAAAGTTTAAAGAATAAGTGCGAAGGTAAGTGTTAAATTCGCTGAAGTGCGATATGCGATGACAGTGGGACCCGATCGCAATCACAAATCGCAAAGTTTAAAGAATAAGTGTGGCGATAAGTGTTAAATTCATCGAAGTGCGATATGCGATGACAGTGGGACCTGATCGCAAATCAAAAATCACAAGTTTTAAAGAATAAGTGCAGAGGTAAGTGTTAAATTTGCTGAAGTGCGATATGTGGTGACATGGCAAGGTGATGTGGCAAGGTGATGTGGAAGATGACGTGGCCCCAACCCCACAGATCGCAGTTGATTTATGATGACGTGGAAATGATGTGCCAGTGACATAGCAGTGACATGGCAAGTTGCCGTGGCACAATGACATGGACCTGGCCTGCATACCGCACATCGCAATTTTTACAAGATAAGTGCAAAGGGTTCATGTTAAAACCGCCAAAGTGCGATGTGCGATGCGGTGGGGTCCAATCGCAAATCGTAAATTGCAAGTTTTAAAGGATAACCGTGGGAGGTAAGTGTTAAAATCGTCGAAGTGCGATATGCAATGATGGTGGGACTCGATCGCAAATCACAAGTCTTAGAAGATAAGTGTTAAAGGAAAGGTTAAAAAATAGCAAAATGTGAAGTGTGATGTTGGCGTGGATGCAAAGTGATTCCAAGATGAAATATAAAGGATTCCAAGTCCGGGCGTATGAGGTTTGTGCACCATTTTATGAAGAAATAGACAAACATGACAAAAGGACTTGTGGTAGAATAAGACCTGACAAGGAGCAAAAGGCAGAGCAAGGCTGAACGTCACAAGGAAACAGACAGAAAAGGTCGAGTTGGATGTTTGTGCAGAACTAATTGTGACATAATAGTAGAAACCAAAGGGGAAATGAACACACCAGCACAATTATTGATGCACCTCGTCAATTTAATAATCCAACGACGGTTTTGTGAAAATGAAGAGCCATGGTGTCAAAGCCTTCCTCACCTCTTCGGCATTGGAAAAAGCCAGATTCTAATCATAATGGACTACTGCCTCCACCTTCTTGGCCAAAAGTATCTTATCACCATCTGCGAGGTTCCACATGTCAAATTTTTACTCCATCATAGTCTCCTCGAGATCCTAAAAGGAAATTTTTTCCTCATGTAATCAATAACAAATTTCTAAAGATATTGTTATGGTCAAAATTGTCTTATCACCGCCTGCATGGTTCCACTTGGAAAAGGTTTAGTTTGATTGTAATTAAAAACTATCATTGAAACAAATAGGGGAACCGACTTAATTTTTTATATAAATGTTGCATACATTAGCCGTAGGAAGGAGGCCCAGAAGGGGAAAAAACCATTGTAATAGACTCAGTTGGTTGTAAATACTCTCATTGGATTAATAAAAGATGATGTTGTTTTCTAGATTCTCGTGTCATGTTCTGCAGTTAAGTTATTCCCTTATGTAATTTTTCATTCTCCTGTTTTCTCATACTGTTTTCTTTTCTTTACTGCAGATAGAAAATTTTGTGTAGGATTCACCATGGGGTACCCTGCTCAGCCTTGCAACAATACGTTATGTTTTCCTCTGAGACCTGAATGCAGAATTTAGAGACGGCCTGCTTTGCATTTACGTTGAACCTTAATCTCCTCCTCCTTTCCATCTCACTAGCTGTTAAGATCCATTGTCATGGCTAGCTTTCTTGATTGCACCTGACCTCAGTTATTCATCTATTTGAATTTGTTTACACCTGTTTGACTCCATAGCCCAATGGCCCCCCTTCTGCTGCCTCAACAAAAAATCTTCAAACAAACCCCTATCAACTAATAGCTAGCCTAAAATTTCCCTATTAACAAAGCTATATCTAACAATATGAGCCCTCTCTGAATCTAGGAAGGCTAGGTCCTGGATTCCAAAGAGGTTTGATGTTACCCCTTTAGTTCTGTCTTCACCCTTCGGAATTTACGGGGTGCTAACACTGTGTATGAGACTAAGCCTCGTTCTTTTATTATTACTTTGGCAAATAAGTTGTACCAGATACTGGAGGTAGTACCACCTCCCACCATCTCTTTGATTACCACAAAGCAACACAGTAAGATTATTTCCCAAACCAGGAAATTTATTGTCATTACAATTCGCCCACAGGGAAAGAAGAAGATCGTGCCCACAACCTCCAAACAAGTCTCCTCTACATGACAACATCAGATGGACAAAGATTTGGAGGAATAAAAGGACATTTTCTCCTCACCCACAGAGGTTCCTTTACACTGTAAGGTTAAGCACTCCATTTATCTGACCCTAGGCACGCCGCTACCTGATGTTTCCATACCTCATGCGATCACACAGACATAATCCAAACATGCATTGTCTAAGGCTGATAAAGCAACCAAATTTATTGAACGCATCCAATACATCTGCCAACACACCCATGACATCTTGGATAAATCCAATGGAAAGGACAAGCAGCGACATGATCAACATCGGGTTCTACACACAAGTTAGAGGTGGGCGACCAAGTTTGGTTGCATTTGCAGAAAGAACGCCTAACCAGAGCTCATTAGAAGCTCATACCACTCTGATATGGGCCTTACAACATTATCAAGGTCATGGGAGATAATGCATTTGAGCTCACTATTCCTCCATTCCTTGTGGTGAGCCCTGGTATTGCACCAAGAGTGTTGCAACTCCCAGGTGTTGTCCTAATTTACTTTATCAACCCGGGGTTCGTACAAACTTGGAGGTGACAGTTCTATATACACAACATATGCATTATACTCATGTCATCCTCTTCCCCTCTATGAAAGGCTGCTACTTCTAGGGTTTCTCGGTGAAGTCTGTCACACTTCAATGAAACTAAAATGAAGCAGAAATGAAATGAAAGAAAGGAAACTAAATTAAATTTTCGAAAATAAATGATAGGAAAGGAAACTAATTTAACTTTCTGAAAAGGAATGGCAGAAAAGAAACTAATTTAAACCACACTTAACTTGGAAAATTGGCTAAACACACCCTACTTACCTTATGCTCTATCTACCATGCTTCTATCCATGCAGCTAAGCTATCCATGACTTAATTCTAATTGAAAAAGTGTTGATTTGTAGCTTGGAGAGAAAAGGGCTGAAGATGCTAATGGAGGGCTAAACACATGAAACCGGGCTTAGAAGTGGGAAAAGGGGGTTGAAACCTTTTTAAAACTTTATTATAGTGCAAAACAATGCTTTGGAGCAGAATAATTTGAAAAGTGCGATGGTGGAGTTGCGATGGAGGATGGAAGTGCGATATACGATATCACAATCACAATATCGCAAAATTAGAGGGATAGTGTAAGTGTTTTTGGGAGCGGGAGCGAAATGCGAAATGCGATAAGGTAAAAATTGTGAAGTGCGAAGTGCGACGGGGTAAAAACTGCGTTTTTGATTTGTGATATGGTAAAAGTTGCAAAGTATGAAATGTGATATTGCAGTTCACAATATCGCAAATTTTGAAGGGTAGCGAAAGTGTTGTCCAAGAAAAGTTACGAAGTGTGAAATGTGTTGTGTGACGTGGCGGTGGGATCGACGGTAGGGTACGAAGGATATCACAATTGGCGTTGGGAGCGGTAAGTGTTAAAGGAACCAAATAAAAGCTACGATTTGCGATGGGGATAACAACTGCAAAATGTGATTGCGATAGGGATGACGTGGCGGAATGCTATAGTGATGTCGCAATTGGTAGTTGGGAGCAGTAAGTCTTAAAGGAAAAAAAAATGAAAAGTTGCGAAATGCGATTTGTGATTGGTGATGTGGCAGAGTGCTACAATAATATCATAATCGGGGTTTGAAGGTGGAAGTATTAATGGAAACCAATAGAAACTACAATTTGTGATTTGCAATTTCGCAATATCACAATATCGCAAGGTTGGTGGAGAAGCGATATCGCAATTGGCGAAAAGGAGTGGTAAGTCTTAAAGAAAAAGGGAAAATGATGCGAAGTGCGATGTGTGATGCAGGGGAGTTATCGCAATCAGCGAAAAGGAGCGGTAAGTATTAAAGAAAAAGGAAAAAGTTGCAAAGTGTGAAATGTGAAAAGGCCAAAGGTTGTGAAGTGCGAAATGCGATGGGGTAAAAGTTGTGAAGTGTGAAGTGTGAAGTGCGGTGGGGAAAAAGTTGCGATTTTTCGATTTGCGATGTGGTGGAGTTATCGCAATCGGTGAAAAGGAGCGGTAAGTCTTAAAGGGAAAAGGGAATGGATGCGAAGTGCTATTTGCGAAAAGGCGAAGTACAGTAGTGGGAAGTTCGAGAAGAAAAGGGCGAAGGTCAACCTACAAGTTTTTGAGGTGTTTTTTCACTGAAATGGTTGCGATAGCCGTAAAAAGTGCAAACGAAGGAATAGAAGGCATACTTAGTTATTTTGAAGTGTTTTTGGGAATAAAAGGGGCGGAATGCAAATAAGAGGAAAATGAGGGAAACAGAGGCATAAAAGCGAGGTTCAGAAGTGTAACGCAGAGATGGATAGGGGACTGGAAAATGAAGCGGAATGGCTTAATAATTTCTTTGGGGCTTTTGATGCTTATTCCTGCAAATAAACCTGTGGATTCATGCACGAAAAATAGACAAAATGCGTGATAAAAATAGTGAACGGAAATAATTTTTTTACCCTATGGGAAGGTCAACCCTGCTCGAAATCTATTGACAAAGACGAGAGGGGAAGGCTTGACCACAAAATTTGGATTTTATCCTCCACTCCATTACTCTTGTAAGCAAATGAAGAACTACAACAGAAAACTGAAAGAAAAAACTAAACAACAATGAAACTATTAGAAGCAGAACTAACTAAATGATAGAAACAAAACTAGCTAAATGAAAGAAAGGAAAGAATGAAAACAAAAAAGAAGTTGAGGCACATGGGTTGGGCCCTAACCCACGAGCCCAGATCTCTGGAACTAAATCAGTAAAATGGAGTTTGTTTGCTCATTTCAGGAAGAGAATAACCTTGTTACATTTCTGAAAGTTTTATCACTGAGTACAATAAAAAGCTTAATAGCTTGCAACAAAAGTTCTGAATGGAATTGACCCCTTCCTAGGTCTAGCTCTGCTTTATTTATTCTATAGGGCAGCTACCAATAGCTCCCTTGAAAATAGTGATTGAGTCCACTTGACTCCAAGTACACATAGATTGAGTGCACTTCGTCTTCAGTTTGCTTGGCTGTCTTTGATAGTTAAGGAGGGTGGACAAGTCCTTGAATCTCTCCAAGGTTTCTCAATAATTTCCTGATATTGTGCTTCATTTATTCATCAATCCTTATCTTCCAGTGGCAGAGAGAAAGTCCCTAAATCATCTCCTTCTCTCACTAGTACATTTCGGGGAAATTCCGACACTTGGTTTCGACACTTTTGACCAAATGTCGTAAATTTCCCCAAATTTTTTCAATCCCGCCTGAAACCGTCGCTATACCGACGTTTAGAGAAAAGTGTCGCAATACTGACACTTAGAAAAAGTGTCGCAATTACGACGTTTGGAGGAAGACATCGCAATTGAGACACTATGCCCCAAAGCGTCGCTATTGCGACGGCTGCCTCCAAACGTCGCAAGTGCGACACAATTTCTAAGTGTCGCAATTGTGAACCATAATAGCTTTACGAGTTACTTTAAAAAATCTGACTTGAATGCTCATCAAGCGAGATGGAATGTGCTCCTAAGTGAATTTGATTTGGACATTCAACACGTGAAAGGAAAACAAAACTACGTAAAGGATGATTTGGGCAGGAAAATTCATGGCATCTATGAACTCTACTTTAACCACACACAATTTATGTTTCAGGAACAAATAAATGAGGCATCAAAGAGAGATCTTAAATATCAATTCTTATGTCAGCAAGTAAAAGAAACGAAAAAACAAGGAAATAAATCTAATTATAGAGTTAATGATAAAAAAACTCTTAGTCTTTCGAGGAAGATATGTATTCCAAACCAAATATGCTTGAAGGAGCTGATTTTGGATTAATATCATCAGAGTGCCTATGTTGGACACCCCGGGTATCAAAAGATGCTGACAACCATTAGAAAATTAATTTTTTTGCATGGAATGCGTAAAAACATTATTGAATATTTGACCAAGTGTTTAGAGTGGTAGCAAGTTAAGGTGGAGCACTAACATCCAGTGAGATTTCTTGAGCCCATACCTGTACCAGAATGGAAGTGGGAGGTCACATCTCTTGATTTCATCGCAGGTCTAGTGAGAAGAAAAAGACACAATGATTCAATTATGGTTGTCGTGGACAGACTTAACAAGGTGTCTCATTTCATACATGTTGAGTCTACTTACACGACTATAAGATTGTTGATATCTTCATGAGGGAGATATTTAGACTGCACGACATTCCCAGAATTTTCATCTCAGATCGAGATGTAAAGTTCACCTCAACTTTCTTGAAAGCATTATTTACTAGATTTGGGACACGTATCTAGTTTAGTACAACTTACCATCCTTAAACATATGGACAGACTGAATGGATGAATTAGATATTAGAATACATGCTACACATGTATGTGATGCAGCAACCCACAATGTGGAAAGAATATTTATATATGGTCGAATTCGCCTAGAACAATGGATACCAAGAATCTCTCATGATGATTCCTTTTGAGGCATTGTATGGTAGACAATGCCAGACCCCCATAAAATGGAGTAGTCTGGAAAGAAAACTAATGCTTGGACCAGACATGATGGAGGAAATGGAGTGGGAGGTAATAAAAAATAGATAGAATATAAAGCACGCCCAGGATAGGTAGAAGGTATATGCCGATAAGAGAAGAAGATTTCGAGAATTCGAAGTTGGTGACCACGTGTATGTAATAATTAAACCCATGAAAATCAACTTAAGGTGGAATACCTGTGCTAAATTGGCTCCTAGATATTGTGGACCTTTCCAAATTTTGGAAAGGATAGGGCCAATGGCTTATCGATTGCCTTTTCCTACTCATATATTGGTACATAATGTGTTTTAGGTATCTTTACTGAAGTGATACATACATGACCCCAAGCATGTGATACACTGTCAGAACGTACATGTAAGTTATGTTTACATTATGACTTCCAGGAAAGAAGAGTTCTTAATTAAATTAATTAAAAATCTACTGATTTCAGGTAGAATTGGATGGTGAATTTATGGTAGAACCTCAGTTTATTCTCGATCAGAGAGAAATAACACTCTAGAGACAAGTCATCCCCCAAGTGAAGGTGCAACGGAAGCACGTCAGCCTAGAGGAGACTACCTGGGAGGATGAAAACTTTGTTCGAGGGACATATCCTAAAATGTTTAAGTAAGAGAGTAAACATCGGGGATGATGATTGCCTCTAATGGGGGAAGATGTAACACCCTATTTTATTTTCAATTTATGTTAAAATAATTTACTGATATATTTGAATTTATTAAGTGAAAAAAAAAAACTGGAATTTTATTTCATAAATAATAAATTACATTGAGTAATTTATTAACTGCATGCTAAAGAATTCCCAAATTCCAGAGTAAAAGGAAGAGGCAGTTTCTGACAGTTACCCTCCCAAAGAGGATAGAAGGAAATACTGAGAAGGGGAAGGGTTTCTATTCTAGAATGGAAAAATGGTTTCACATCAATAAGACTGTGAAAAAAACAAAGTTGTCTAGAGCTGGCAGTTTACCAGTAGAAGTTTGTACCCGAAGAAAGGTAGACTGGACTTGGGTCCTGAGGTATAACTTCAGAAAAATAAAACCTACTATCTAAACTCTGGTGCGAAGCACGGGGAGAGAAGAGGACATGATTACCTCCCTCATGGTTTGGCGGTGACAACATTTAATCAACAGAAACCGAGATAAGTATATTGAACTTACTGGTTTTACTGGTGGAACTAATTCTCTACCAATTGTGCCATGTTCCTTTAACAGCTGAGGGATTCCTTTGACATCATCTCTATCTCCTTAAGATATGGAATTTACTACCATAAGTCAAATTTTCGAAAATAGGGTCTCTATTCCCTGTTCTAGGATACTCTACCATGTTACTTTTGACTGCTTAAAATGTTGCTAAATACCCTCATAATTCTCATCGAATGTTGGAGCTTATACCATAAAATAATCCCCAAAAGGATGAATCAACGCCTCTCCACTAAATAAAACAAGGGAATGTCCTTGACATTTATTCTTGGGTATATAACCCATAGCCCTTCACCAACTTCAAAGTTTTTCTCCCCCCCTGCCTCAAACCGAAGCATTTCTCGAACTTAATTCTCTACTTTTTTCATAGTACATAAGGTGCACTTACGTGAGCATACAAGTCTACCCATACAATAATGAGAGGAAACATTTACCTTTTTCATGTATGCATCTCCAAAACAATTTAGAGAATTTGCATCCGCAAATATACAACCTTGCCCTAGAATCCAATTAAGATGTATACTACTGATAACTGAAGTTGATAGAAACTCTGTTAAAAAAGTTTCATTGATTCTATCAACATAACAAAATCACTTAAAGAGTCAGAGACTTTATTTTGTGTTAGCAAATCCTATGATATAGATTTGTGATTTCCGATTCATTAAGGAAATATAGAAATCTCGGGCTACGGTAAGTACATCTGGTCTTTCTTCTTGGTTGCATGTCAAGCATCACTGAATGAAATTATTCACTTCATCAAAAACTTTAGGATGTGTTGGTATGTCCACTCTATGTACATTTATGATTGTTCCTTCCCTTAGAACACTCTATTGTGCTTGATGATGTCCAAAAGGTAGTTTTCCAAAAATCGTCTTATAGAATAATATCCCAATGGGCCGAGCATCAACCTTTGATGATATGAGTGGTCTCTTGTTAATATAAAATTATTCAGGAGGAATATACCAATATGTCCCTGCACCCTCAGACATAAGTTCAATTTCTCATGAACCAACATCATCCAAAACTATTTTACTGAGACAAATCAATAAATTTTGCCACATTGTCCTCATCAAAGAGGATATTTCCAAGCTTCAAATCATAATTAATTACACTATGTGGTCTTTTTTTTCAATAAAAAAGGGTTGAAAGTATTTGAATTATTATGGTCCTTGCCTCTTTCTAAGATAAACATGGTGTTATGTGCAAGACTACATCGAGATATTTCCCTCACTGCAATGTACTATGTTGGATTATTGCAGTAATGGAAATAAAATAAAATATATAATCCAACATAGTACATTAGAGTGAGGGAAACATCTCGATGCAGTCTTGCAGGTAACACCATGTCTATCTAAGAAAGAGGCAAGGACCATAATAATTCAAATACTTTTAGCCCTTGTTTATCTAAACAAAAGACCACAAAGTGTAATTCATTATGATTTGAGGACACTGCTCATATCATCAAAGGTTGATGTTTTGTTAGTTGGGGTATTATTCTTTTAGATGATTTTTGGAAAGCTACCTTTTAGACATGATCAAACACAAGAGAGTTCTCTAATGGAAGGAAAAATCATGAATGAACATAGAATGGACATACCAACTTATCCTAAAGTTTCTAATGAAGCGAAATACCTCATTCAGCAATGCCTAACATGCAACCAAGCGGAGAGAACAAATGTACTTAATGTAGCCCAAGATTCCTATCTTTCCTTAACAAAGCCGAACTCACAAATCTAGAGCATAGGATTTGCTAATACAAAATAAAGTATTTGACTCTCTAAGTGATTTTGTTCTATTGATAGAACAACATACATTTTTTTGATAGAGTTTCTATCAAAATCAGTTATCATTAAGTATACATCTTAAGTGGATTCTAGTGGAAGGCTTTCTGTTTGTGGATGTAAATGCTCTAAATTATTTCGGAGATGCATACATGAAAACGGCCATGTTTCCTCTCATTCTTGTATGGGTAGCCATGTATGCTTGGGGAAGTTCACCTTATGCACCACGAAGGAAGTGAGATAAAGATCTCAATGCAATCTTGGAAAATGAACTTCTCGTGAACCAACATCATCC